>ML799953.1:0-21035 GCA_009831015.1 Picea engelmannii | reverse complement strand
TATGTAAAATATAATGTTAAAGAATCCAATATAGTTGGTAAGTTGATAATATACTTAATTAAATGTAATATGTTTAATACTTTGGTTATCATAATATAACAAGCTAGATTGAAAAGTAGGCTTCCAAACTTATTAACTATTTTCTTTGATACCCCAATACTCTATTCTAATAAACTACAAAGTCAATGAGTGCTTCTTATTGAACCAAGTCTAAGCCAAGAAAATAAGAATTTCTTGAAGTGGACTTCTTATTTTTTTATCATCTTGATTTTCATCCCAATATCTACACAAAGAAATTTCACCCCATAATATTATATTGATAAGTTATCCTAAATATATCCAAAGATGCATTTCCTTGCCTTTTAATTGCCCTTCAAATGATATGTAAGACCAACCATAAAAGCTATATTGATCACTTGTATAGTAAGTATAATAGCATCAACTTCTAGAGAAGTGCAATGCTTAGTCAATTTAACTCCAATTTCATTAAAGGTAGGTGAAAAATTACAAACTTCCATGTCTGTTTTTTTAACAATATCCAAAGTGCATATTTACTTTGTGAAATTCACAAAAATGTCATTATCCAACCACCATCCAACTTGGATTACAAAGACATAATGTAACAAGGCCAAGTTAGCTATGTCAAAAGTTTGTTTTAAATTGGTTTTCACAATATGAATTATGTAAATGCAATTTCATGTAAGAATCAAATCATCAACATATGGAACAAGGATGATGTGATTGTTCTACAAGCTGTGGTTGAAATCAAATCATCAATATATAGAAACAAGAATGAATAAATTATTATTAACATGTTTGATGTGCAAGTTGTGGTAAGATTGGCATTATGTGTAACCCTTCTCAACAAGGTAGTGATCCAATTTTCATCCATTAACTTGGCTTAGTCCTAAAAAGTCATTCAAATGGTGTTTGAATTTGTTATCATCCAAGATATAAATAATTTTACCTATCACCACATTTGGAATGACACTCTCCCATGTAATTGACGTATATTGAATAACATATAATTATTGAAGAATTATACCAAATTTATGTAAATGAAACACTTTGAAGATAATATTTTAAGTAGTTCAATCATTTTATCAACTAGCATCCCACTATAGGGGCGAATGAAAATTCCTAAATAATTTAAGGATGTTCTCATTTTAATAAAAGGATCAAAATATTGTAGTTAAAGTTATATTTTTAATGATAATTCAACAGTTAATTAAAAAAGAGTCTTAAGAAGAAGAAAAAATAAAGTTTGAATTTATTATTTCATTTTAGAGGCCATGCAAAATATTTTTATTAATACTTTTGGAAAATTCCATTCTCATGGTTAATAATTATTCCATTCCCACTCCTTGTGACTTATATAGTCTTATGATGTCTTTATTATAATGTTGTCGAGTCAACATTCCACCATTTTTCTTTCATGTTATGCAAAAAAAAATGCACTATTTTTTACTCTTCTCATATCAATAAACTTCTTCAAAATACAATATCATGCCTAAATATTGCATTTGTGAATGTCCTTCATAATTATATGCTATATAATACATGTGTTTGTCCTCCATATGTGATGAATTCCTCTTGTTTTTATATAGTGTACCAAAATGTTATGGTATTTGCAAAAAAAAATAAACACAACAATTTCCCTACATAAAACTACTATTTTATCATTTTTCTTACTTTTCTTCACACCACCTTTTCATTACTTTAGTTACTATACACAACACCCTTTTGTTATTTGGACATTTTCATTCAATTACTTTAGTTACTATGCACAACACCCTTTCATTACTTCAACATTTCCATTTATCTGTTTAAAAAATATACTAGTATATTAAATTATACCTTAAAAATCATAACGCATATAATTATACCCTATAATGTAAAAATGAACTGAAAGACTTTATTATTTCCCTTTTTATTATTATTATTATTATTAGAGTCGCTTTTCTCTTTGGTTTATATATAATCCTCAAAATCCACAAAGATAAGAAGGAATCATGGGGTGAGGTGGTGCATTATGCACGATTACCGAAAATCCATCAAAGCATAATTAATTTATTTTTAATTTAGTTTATTACGAAAAGGTGGTTCATAATTTTATTATTCTTTCATAGTTTCAGTCATAGTAAAAGTCACATTAAAAGTTGTGGGAGGAATTTTGAATTTTTTACATTATTTAAAAAAAGCAATTTAATTAGAACAGAGTTCTGTTTTTATGAACACTGAAATTCCAACATAAGTAACAGGAAATAGGGCATTTAATGCTTTTTAAAATTAAACTCGGTTATTTATCTGTAGATGTAAAAACGGTTTAGGTTTCTCATGAAAGATGGTTTTTTGGAAAGATCAGGTTTAGTGAATCTGTTGATTTCACTAATCAAATAAATATAAAAGATATTAAAACTGGAAAGATTTTGTTTAATATATCTACTTCTGTGTTATTACCAAATAAATTTTTAAAAAAATTAGTCGCACCATCCTGTGACAGAGTAAACATCTCCCACTTAGATGGAAAAAAATGTATATATATTGTATTGTATATTTGGGTGAGAAAATGTATATATACTGTCGCAGTTGAGATTCCCTTGAGATTCTATAATTAAATGGAGCTTAAAAATTAATTTTCCATTTTTATAAATATATGTTTTATTTGACGTAGAGTCGTATTTGTAATTTGTTCTCCTTTCACTGTATAATGGTCGATTTTAATTAAAAGTGTAAGTAACATGCACCTCATAGTAATAGATTTTGTAGAATTTCAAAAGCATTAATAATGACTAATATTCATATCTCTGAAAATTTTATAAAAAGGATTTACACAACTCTCTGCTGTTATATTAGTTAAATTCTTTTTTTTTTATTCAAACAATTTTTTTTAATTTAATTTATATATATATATATATATATATATATATATATATATATATATATTAAAAACCAGTTTAGATTTATCTTAAACTTTGATATTGCTTTCTAAAAAATTAAATGAGTTTAGAGCATTACTCTATCACTCATCATGCTCCAACCGACTTTGAGATGAAGCACGACAACCGCGGATATGCATGCATTGAAAGGGAAAGATGAGAGATGCAACGAACCTGGACCTCCTTTCGTCTAGACGCATTGCTTATAGAAATGAATCTTACTTTCAATCATTATATTATATAAATTATCCTTTTCGTGATTTATATTATATAAATTTTATAGAATTATTATATATTCTATAAGGGTGTACGGGAATAGTAAACTAATTCAAAGAAAACAATTTACTCAATGTTGTTAATTAGAAAAGTGATTGGATTAATTAGAAAAGTGATTCAAAGGTGATTAGAAGTAATGTAAAGAAATATGATAGAGATTTGCAGTTTCGAAATATAGAAGTAATTCAAAGGTGATTAGAAGTAATGCAAAAAAATATCATAGAAATTTGTAATTAAAATTTATTATTTAAGAAGTTGATTTATAAAAATTTATATTTGAAATTCATTTAAAGATTGGTTCACTATGTTGATAGTTTCATATTTGTCATTTGGCAAATTAGTCAACTCTTCCACGTTATGAGTGTTGACTTTTCAAATCTTTATATTTTATATTGTTTAATGATATGTGGTAGAGTGTTTCAACTTTGTTAATGATTCTAGATAATTAACATTTTACATCCTTAATGTATTTTTGATTTAGATTATATAAATTTTATAAAATTATACAAATTATAATTGGTTTCATACAGCCATGAAAAATCACGAGAGTAGAATAGATTACAACATATGCTTAATTTTGTTCATATGGCTAACGCCATTTCTTATAGATTTACAAAAGTTTAAATGTATTTTTGGATGGACCAAGTCAAAATCTATTTTAAGTAAAAGTAACTTAAAAAAACTGGGAAATCAATATTATATTATAGAAACAGGATTGCAAAGCTAGAAAGAGATGTTCATTAATACATTATTAATGTAATATTACATTTAGTATTATTATATAATATTTAATACTATATAATGTTTAATAATAATGTATTATTACATTATTATTAAGGTGGTCTAAACTTAATTGGACTGTAGATTTGGTCATCCAATAAGTATGGAGCAAAGTTAATGATTGATTTTTCTTTTTAATGATTGGATGACATTATTTTACAATGTAGATAAGAATGCTTATCTTGGATTGTGTCTTGGAGTGTCAACCCACAATTTTGAATGTATTGCATTAAGAAAGATAGCTGAGGTGCAAAAACCCTAATCTTGAGATGTTATGCCAGGGGAAGAGAACCTAGGTAATGAAGAAAGTGTCTAAATGGTTCTCTTCAGAGTATAATGCAAAGTGTGAGTAGGCAGGTAATTGGTTTGCTGAATAGAATTGTGCCTCACAAAGGGTGATACAAGGAATTTGTGGAATGCATAGTTATATGTGAGAGAGACACCACAGAATGTTGGCTACGACATAAGTTGTGCAGTTCTGAATATCTAGAAAGGCATGAAATTTGGGTGGACATACTGCTCTTTGATATCAAATGATGTAGATTTTCCAAGAGCTTCACATCTAAAATCATAAATATCACAAACCATTGAAAACTTTGAACCTTACAAATACAAACAAGGTCACGTGGCAGCGCAGTCCCAAGGAGATTAGAAAGCAAATAGTGGAAAATGGGGTGGAATTGTAAATGAAATGAAGTGTTGGGTGGAAAATGTATATTAGAGAAATGTTGTGTGCAACATGTATATCAAGGAAGATGGGGCAAAAGCAAATGAGGGTTGGCAGCAGAGCACCATGTATTTTTTGAAAGTATATAGCAAACCTAATTTTTTTGAAAGTATATAAGAAAGTAAAAAAATTGTTTACAGTGAAAGAATAAATTTGGAAATTTAAAATTTAATTGCATTTGTGAACATGGGGTATAAGTAAATGACGGTTGCATTGTTGAGCAAGCAAACCTAATATTTTTTAAAGTATATAATATAATAAAAAATTTGAATAAATTTGGAAATTTAAATGCATTTCGGATATGGACTGGTGAAAGATAAATATATATGATGAGATTAAATTAATAGGAGATAATAAATATAAAAATTCAAATGCATTTGTGAACATGGGGTATAAATAAATGATGGTTGCATTGTTGAGCACCATTTATTTTGAAATATATAAAAAAAGAAAAGTCGGTAACATATAAAAGAGTAAATGCATTTGCCATACATAGTGGTGAAGGATAAGAATAAAAGTTTGTAACACATTAAAAATTAAATGCATTTGTCATATAGAGTGGTGAAAGATAAGAATAGAATCTGTAACATATAAAAATTTAAATCCATTTTTATTTGAAATATGTAAAAAAAAAAAGTTTGTTACATACTACTAGAAATTTTGAAATATACAAAAAAATTAAAGACTATTAGATATAAAACTGAATTTCAATGCATTTGTCATGTAGACTGGGATTGGGGCTCCCGCAGACCATTCGATAAATATGTACAAGAAATAGGATTGTGGAAAGAAGATATAGTGCAATATCTGCAAAAGAAAATAAATGGAAAGGTATAAGTGTTTGCCTATACATATGTATTTAAGAAACTGGAATAACTAGGTTGATAAACAAAGAAGGATGCGATGAGTAAACTTACAGTGAGGGTACATATGATTCCTTTGGCTATTTTCTTGTGGCTATCATTTCATTGATGTTGTCGACGACTGCGGTTTCAAGGATGTCCTCCACGACTGCTGGAATGTTGGCAAGTGCCTGTTGCCTTTCGTCGGCGACCTGTTTCAATTTCCTTTCCAGCCATTCTTCAATGTAGCCTCTCACTGGGGCGACGTTGATCCCATTCCGGATTTTTATGTTGAAAATATCGTTTTCTAATTCTCGAAAGTTGATAGAAAGATTAGAGAGAGCCTGATGAATTTCCTCATTCTGTATTGCATATTTGACTAGCCAATCGTCGATGTGAGCTTGATCAAATTGAAGGATACTGTAAAACTTTTGCAGAGACAAGGTCTTAAACATAGAAACATGTTTATCGAACCCTTGCCTGGTTAAGGGCAAGCAGTTTGAGATTAAGTGGGGTTCTTGGAAGTCGTAGGTTTTCTTGGCTAAGTCTATATTTTCCATCTTTGTGAATAATATTTCTTTCTTCGATATGGATTCTTTACATGACTGAACAATGAGATGCAGGTTCTTTACTTTTTCTTTCCAACATGCATTCAATTGGTCGATGCAGTTTCTGGATGGAAGGTCTTCTTTTCTTTTTGTTTATGTCATATTGTTGACAATCTTGCCAAAAGGGATGACCGTTTTTGTAAAGAATGTTTCTTCATCTTTTAATACGACCTACAAAAACTCGAGCAAGCTTTCTACCCTGGTTCCAAGGGAAGTGATGGTTTGTGATATTTTCCACACCTCGGTAACCAGTTCCACTCTTTTTTTTGTATTGTTCTCCACATATCCTTTACAGGATGTGAGCAGGGTGGAGGATGCTTTTACATTGGGTGTAGGGGTGTCAGGCATGGCTATTGCCAAAGGATCGACAAGCAATGACATAGGAATGAAAGCATCTTTCAATTCCTTGATTCGGTCCCTCAGTCTGGCATTCTCAGTCTCGATGCCTCCAATCAAATTAGGAAGTGCTTCTCCGGTCGCGGTGTGAAGTTGACAGATTTGGGATAGTCGCATGTTCGCAACGTCAACTTCTGAATGAGATTTGTCTTTCTTATTTTTAACATTTTTTTTCTGAATAATCATTTTTTTTGTTTCGGCTATCAAAAACAACGCTCTGGAAGACGAAGGATTCATCTTCGTCCAAATTTTTGGGAACAGATGTGTCCAATGGAAGGCTATGGTGGATGGCGTCTCTGGGTTGATCAAGGAAGCGGATCATGGTATCCAGATCATTGTCAAGTTCCATGTTCTCACTCTAAATCTCCGACTCTTCCGCCTGCGCCACATTTTTTTTTCTCTTCTTCTATACTGGAAGCTTGTGAGAACTATCAATTTTAGAGTGAGGAGGGTCATTATCTCCTCCTCCGTTTGAAGAACACTGGGTTTCTTTGTTGCTATGATGGATCGTTGGAGCATTGCTCCGAGATATTGTAATTTTTGGAGTGGTATTTGCGGATTGAACACTCTTTTCACTGGGGCCTTTCCCCTGTTGTGTGTACAATTTAGTGCAGCTTTGCATTGTCTTTAGCTCGGCGGCATCAGAAGCAGGACTGTTGTCGCCACTGTCTCTATTTTTGGGCAGGTGTTTATTTACAAAACAATCACCGAGGCCAAGTGTTTGTAAATGTTGCCTAAAAATATCATAAGGGTCGAATCCTCTTATGTCTTTTGCATATCTTAGGTTGGAGATGCTAGAATGTGCTACAAAATCGTCAATTTTGTTGACGTTTTTCAACACGAACTCCCCTATTTTCCAAGGCAAAGGAATTAATTGTTTTTTTTTCTTCCTTTGGAACAGATGGAACCAGTAGTTGTATTGACGTGTTACTTCTGCAACAAACATCATGTCCATAATGTGACATGGAAGGAGAGTAGGTTGTTCCTTCGACCCAAAAATTCTTATGACAGTGTAATTATCCAAATTTTTTAGTGTCCCCTTGTTATCCAAAAAACTAGTTGCCTATTTAGATATGTTGGGAGCATCTTCTGCTAACAACAAAAGTTTGAAAACATACAAGAAGCCATTAAAAACCTCATAAAAATAGTGGGAATCATTGTGCTTCCACAAGGCCCGGTACCAGAACGTTACTGGGTGAAATTCGTCGTTGACATTCTTGGACAGAAACAGTTGCGGAAACCGATAGGAATGTGCTATTACAAAAACTAAATATAATGACATAAAATTTCTTTTCCCTTTTGTAGCTTGACAATTGGGAAGATATTTCATGGGAAATTAACCTGCCCCAATCAAAGATGTCTTGTTCGTTGAGTGTGAAATACAAAATATAAAGAGCCATGCGGGAAACAATATCTATGGACTCCTGTCCTGTTATTCTTGTAAACAACCAGGCAATTTCGCAAAATGGATTTCTAAATGAAATAACCTGGATGCTTGTAATATCTTTAGGAACTAGATTCGGGTTTTCCAAAAAAAGGGGAAACATGTCCAATCCATTATTATGCTTTGCTAGGAACTATTTGCAATCTTCTCCTCTAACGTCAATGTTGGCTCTGACAATTTCAACATCTGGCGGAAGACATGAGGCGACAAAGAAACAAAAGAGTGGTCCTGCAGTGGAATAATTATTTTCTTTGCAATAAATTTATCGGCGCACCAAGAGACCAGGTCCTTACAGTCAAAAACCTCAGGGACACAACCTACATGAGAAATCCCGGAGGTCCAAATTACTTGGTTCTCTGTGGCAGAGGTTGAGTAATAAGAAAATGCCCTTGACCAGTGGAAGTTTTAGTTCTCGCGCCCGAAGATGTTCACTGTATCTCCACAGAATTGTTGTCGAGTTGATGCCATACATTTATGAGAAGGTTGCTTTGCTGCAGATGATGGTTTTAATGAACAGTTAGCGGATAATGTAATTTTTCAGTAAATCTTGGTTAAATGCTTATGAACGGGAAAGCTCCTCGAGCCTTTCACTGATTAATGAAAATCTGTATTGGTGGTGCATGATGAACTGTTAGCAGTAAAGTTTATTTATTGCATATTTAGAAATGCGAAGGTGGTGGGTACGGCGAAGAGAAATTAAGGAATGTAGGTTTCGTGTACATGCCAAGGCCACGCCTTGTGAACGGGATTTCATGATTTTGAAATGAACAGTTGGAAGGGATAATATAATCCCCCCGCAAATTTTGGTTTAATGTGCATCACTACGAGATGTCCTCGAGCCTTTCACCCATCAATGACAATCTATACGGTTTCTTCATGATGACTTGTTAGAATTAAATGCCAATAATTCCATATTTAGAAACAAGATATATATATATATATATATATATATATATATATAACTTTTTATTTTCTTTTATTATAGACAAGTGTGAAGGTGACGGAGATAGCGGAGAGCAAGGAAAGAATGGCAAGTTGTGAAAAGCAGGCGGATGGGATTCAAAAAAGGGTTACATGAATAGTCAGGAAAACCAAGTGTTGCACGGTCAAATTTCATGTTTTAGAATTTTTTGAGTGCAAAATGTGAAACGGAAGAGATCACGATTGGACAGTTCAGTGGTTGGTTTGTATATTTTCGGGATTGGGGCAAAGTTGCTAAGTATGGAAAAGGGAAATTGCTAATTGCATGTGTAGCAATAAGATCTTATATATAATTTTCAACTGCTAATTGCAAAGGGGCACGGGCATACGAAACAACGACTATGAACTGAATATCTGTTCAACCCACCAAACTGACGATCCACCAAATAAATTTGAAAAAATGATGAAGTATGGAAACCGGATTGATGGGCTTGAAAATGGGGTGACAATAGTTCCACTAAATATGCGAGGAGCCGATGGTTAAATTGTATTTCTTGGAAGTTTTCACTGCAAAAATGTGCAACATGGAAGAGGGCATGATAGGTGGACCGTAATACGAAAGAGGGTAGGATCTAAGAATGGTTGAAAATTTGTATAACACGGAAGTGACAGTGTTGTTCATAGGCCATGGAACAACAGAAGTCCAATGTAGATACCACCTAGGGGGAATTTGCGATTGGAGAAGTTTATGGGTATGGAATGGGGAAGCATTCAAAAAGTGTCGCGATAAAAGATCACGAGTGCAGTTGTGAACCCACAAGACCGCCCACGCGCTGAGCAATGTTGACCGGACTAGCGCGCAAGTCCGTCTATCAATTTGTATATCGCAGAACTGTGGGTGCCATTTGTGGGACATGGAACAATAGAGGTTCAATTTAAGGAAAGGGGAAGCGGTTGTTGGAAATGCATGAATCCACGAAGCTACGGAGTAAGGAATTTTTGGGACAAAAACGATTAATTAACCAGGAAGAGAAACTAGAGGGAATAAAAGAGTGGGAAAATAGAAAGGCGGAAGGCAGTTTCCGTAAGCCCGAATTGGTTTCAAAGAATCCCCATTGTTGCAAAACCATGATTTTCTGCTAATTGTCAGCAAATGCATTATTGAAGATTACATTTTATTGCAACGTATGCGTGTAACTATGTTCTTGATACATTCTTCCATGACTGTAACATATTAACTTAACTACTAAACTTCATTTTTAACTACTAACATTCTTTGTTGAAGATTAGATTTTATTGGAATGTGTGAGTGTAACTATGTTCTTGATACAGTCTTCCATGAGTGCAACATATTAATTCAAGTATTAAACTTTTTGCATTATGGGTTGTTGGCATTAAAACTTAATAATTGCATCTCTAGAAACAAGAATAACGATTTTGTTGCAACATTGTTCATTGGTATTGCTATGTTGTATATGCATTGCGAATAGAATTGAACATTGGTTTGAAACTATGTAATCCATTTTTTGTTTGCATAAAAATCTCATGGATTCACACAATACATTGGCATAGAATTGTTACATGTTCCATCTTCGAAAAGATAAGCTAAGTGGACACAATATTGAAGTACGAGAGCACCGGACCATGCCAATTAGAACATGCGTTAAACCCAGAAAAGAGGCAACAATGAAGAGTCAAAGGCAAATATTTTTTAATAGCAAATCCATTTAAAAAAATAAGAAAAAAAACCGAGTATTGTACATCTATCCTTAGAAATTGGACCCAGTTCTCTGGGCCAAAAAAATCAAGGTATCTGCAACAAACATAGGTACGGGATCCGCAGTGTGCAAGATCTTTGTAGTTTTCTCCTTGATGAATCATCCTGCACTGAAATTGATATTTTTCACAAGCTTCTTCTGAGGAAGAAGACGAAAATGGTTGCAGGGCAAGTGCAATATCCCTTAGCTAAAACCGCCTCTACATAGCCAAAAAAAATTCAGTAGCACAGCTTGCACGTGCAATTCTAGAGGCCCAAATTAGTCCATTCTAGGCAGAAGGAGATGACTAGTAGGAAAATGCCTTGCATCAGCGAGAGTTTTGGACCTGATTGCCCAAGATGTTAATCAATAATTTTTTGGCTTGAAATATATCTCTGGCAGCGTCAACATATCACTGGTTTACAGTGAAACTCTTTCGCCCAGAACAGACTAATTTGGAACTCTGGAATTCCTACTTTCGCGCTGCAAAGTGAATGTTGTGTTGACCATTGGTTTCTTTTCTGAAACTCATGTTGGTGTTGTCATCACCGCCATCACTGAGCCGGGAAGTTCCATTCATTATGGTTGATTTCAATTCTCTTCATTGCCATCATCCATTGTTGTGTCATCGTCCATCGGATCATCTTCTTCCAGCTCGGAATTCATGGCATCAACTTCTGCAATAGCCATGAATGCAAGTGGGCGGGTTCTCTGAGAAGTCTCGGTTGACATGAAATTATTTGGATTTAAATATATCTCTCCATGTACCAAGGGACCATCTCCTTGTTTTCTCCTTGGCGGAGGGAGATGAATAGTAAGAATATGCCCCGGAATAGTGGAACCTATGGAAATTATGGGCGAATGTCTTTACTGTGCATGGAGAGAATTGCTGCCAGAAGTTATTAAGAATTTTCCTTTTCTCAAGACGATGTTTGAAATGAAAATCGGGGAGGGATAATATAACCCTCCGCAAATTATGGTTTAATGTGTATCAATGGAATATCTCCTCGAGCCTTTCGATGATCAATCACAGTTTCCAGGGTTCGTGCGGAATGAGCTATCACCATCACATCTTACTAATTGCATAATTAGCAAAAAGTGCAAAGATGGCGGTGACGGCGAAAATAGATTAAGAATTACAAATTTCTTAGAAGCACCAACCCGTCGATGCACCAAAAAAAAATATTGCATCGCCTTTGAAATGAATACTTGGAAAGGATAACATACTTGTGCGCAAATATTAGTCTAATTCATAATAATGACAAATCTTCTCTAGATTTCTAGACATTAATGACAATCTTAACGGTTCCTGCAGGATGGCTATTAGCATTAAAGCTTAATTATTGCATATCTAGAAACAAGTACGAAGGCAGTGGTGATGGAGAAACTGATGCCAACAAATACCAAAGCATGGAAACCAGTCGGGCGGGTTACAAAAGAAAAACGGCAGAAGATATACCCAGGAGACATGAAGGGTCAACGATCATATTGCATCTCAGTGACATATCTGTCGTCAATTTGTATGTTGTCGAATTTGTAAATTGACAAGCGGACCTGTGGGCTGGTTGGCTCAACATTGCACTTTTATTGTTCTGTGTCCTCGAAATAACACTCAAAGTTTCACGATCTACAGACTGGAAGATGGAATCAAGGGCTGGGGGGTTCAAGATTTCCATTTTTTATGGATGTCAATCGCTATCAACATGAGATTTTATAAATCATATGCGGATCCCTCATTCCATACTTAGGCACTTTTTCGATTGCAGGTTCTCGGCCTGGCGGGCTGAAAATTTAACCTCTATTGTTCTATGTTCTACAAATAGCACCCACACTTTCGCAATATACAAATAGACAGGAGGACTTGTGGGTTGGCACTTTTTCGATTGCGGGTTCTCGGCCTGGCGGGCTGAAAATTTAGCCTCTACTGTTTCGTTTCCTACAAATAGCACCCACACTTATGCAATATACAAATAGACAGGAGAACTTGCGGGTTGGTTGGTTGAATGTTGCACTTTTATTTTCCTGTAGAGATTCTGTATTAATTCCATATTTATCCATTTTTTTGGATCGGAGGCTCTCGTTCTGGCGGGAAAAAGATTGGGCCTTTATTGTTCCGCGCTCTACAAAATAGCACCCACAATTCCGTGATATACAAATTGACAGGAGGACCTACGGGCTGCTTGGGTGAACATTTCATTTTTATTGTTGTAGAACATATGCGGATCCCTCATTCCATACTCACGCACTTTTTGGATCGTGGATTCGCGGCCTGACAGGCTGAAAATTGAGTATCTATTGTTCTACAAATAGATACTACACTTCTGTGATACAAAAGTTGACAGGAAAACTTGTGGACACGAGCCTCTATATAAACTATTAACATCAGATTTTACAGAGCATATGCAGATCCTTCATTCCATACTTGGGCATTTTTTGGATCGCGGGTTCGCGGCTAGCAGGCGGAAAATAGAGTCTTTATTTTTCGTGTTCTACAAATACCACCTAGACTTCCACGATATACAAATTGACAGGACGACTTGCGGGTTGCTTCACTGGACATTGCATTTTTATTCTTCCATAGCGATCCCATATTAATTCCATATTTAGCCACTTATTTTGATCGAGAACTTTGGGGCTGGCATCTCAGTGACATATCGGCCATCAATTTTTATGTGGCGGAATTTGTAAATTGACAAGTACTTTTATAAAGTATGGACATGAGATTTTATAGAGCATATGTGGATCCCCCATTCCATAGTTAGGCACTTTTTCGATTGCGGGTTCTCATTCTAGCGAACTGAAAAATTGAGCCTCTATTGTTCCATGTCCTACAAATTCTTCTTTTCCCCCATGGAAATATTTCGGAGTGGAAGATCTAATGACACATGTCCTCAACAATCAGACGGTTCTGAAGAACTTCAACTCTTTCTTACCAATACCAGATCAACGGTCCTTCGAGCTCCTTCTCGATCAATGATCGAGATCTCCTGGGACTTTGGTGCTTTCATCCTCTACTTTCCTCCAGAGTGTTCCATACCTAGAGTTCCAGATCTGGCACCACGCATCCACTTTCAGGTCAACATCCAAGATTTACTTCGACTGTTTCTCCTCCTCCTTGTCCACAAACTT
This sequence comes from Picea engelmannii, assembly GCA_009831015.1. Lineage (NCBI taxonomy): Eukaryota > Viridiplantae > Streptophyta > Pinopsida > Pinales > Pinaceae > Picea > Picea engelmannii. The sequence goes on along the minus strand of ML799953.1, from coordinate 7,216 downwards.
ACAAACTTATGGATCTTACGCCACATGTCCTCCTTGACGATGGACAATCCCAAATCACTTTGGGACTTCGGGAATTTGACAAGTCCACTTCTCCTACGCACACTAGGGTTAAGTCTCATGTGCTTACCTCCGGATCCAATGGTTGTTGGTCCTTCTTGCTCAGACCTAACGGATGGGATCCTTTCCTCTCCTCTACGCTTCCTTTGTTCTGTTGGACGTTGATCTAACAGTATAGGCTCCTCCCCACAACCGATTTGACGGTTGTTGCAGCTCCTCCTCCTGAGATTTTGACTTCTTTCGGCTTGGAATATTTGTCAGTGTTCAAAGGCTTCGACCTTTGACCTTTCTCCTACAAGTATGCCTCTTGGATCTCGTCTTCACTCTCGTAAGTGTTATCTCTTCTAAGCTTTAGGAATTAGAATGAGTATGTCCCCCATGCACTCCTTGCGTTAACTCTTTTGAGATTTTTTATTTACTCAGTCTCCTAAGGGTATCGGCCCTTCTGTTTCCTTTCAAAGGAAAATTGTGTGCCCTCCTGGAAACCTTCTGCTCAAAGAACACCTTGCTGAGCGTTTTCTACAGAGTGTTCAATAGCTCTATGAGTATCTTCCTCTAATACTCTTCTCCCTAAACTCGATAAAGATTTCTCTTTGTGCACACTTGCACTCGCTCTATGCCCACATGGCAGAGCCCTACAGAGTTCTCAATGACTCTTTCTCTCTCTCAACTCAACACAAAGTTCTTCTTGTGCACTCCTTGCACCGCTACTGATGAAGGTTCAATGGTATCTCTCCTAAGCTTCTCTGAGGTTAACTTACTTTTGTCAACGCACTCTTTGCAGACAATGTGCACTTCTTACACTTGAAGACTCAAAGAAGAGAAACAATTGAAACTTATTCAATGCTTCACCAGTTTATGCATTCATACCAATCTTATTTAAGAAAATGTTCAGATTTCATTTTCTTTTCGAGCTCTTCTCTGCTCTGTAATCATTTTCGGGCACTAGATCCTTTATCTCAGTCCCCAATCCATGTGATCAAGAGCCATGACCAAGAACTATATCACTAGGTGCTTACTCGGGCCTTCGGCTTCGAAAGATTTCAAAGCACCACACAACAATCTCTCAGAATTCAAGATTACTAAACTCGCGAAGTAGGGCGGATCAACTGTCCATGTCTACTCAGCATCTGACGACTGACACTTACTATGGAACCTCAGGCATTTGAGTTCCATAACTTTGAATCTTCGGGACTTTGGAGGATTTCAAATCCGTGCATCCGAACTGTTAATCTTTGAACATTCCCAATCACCTTTGGTGACGTCATTGTGTCACATCACTTAACATTTTCCAATTGCAGGGGAATGCAATGGTGGTTTGGAGTAACCCGCCTTTCATCTTGTAATTATTCTGATGCTAACACGTAACCCCTCAGTGAAACCGCGGTTTGGATTGCACGACCACCTTAGATAATTAACTTTCATTCAACTTGGGTCCCCGCAATGCCTTTTGGCGTTGATCTTGATGTGTCGTGATCAACGCCATTGTGGGTCCCCCGACATTTAACTATGTTACGTAACCTCGGGCACCACTAACCCCGCTCATACAAGATGCCACATGGTGGAATGCTAGAGGTTGACTCGTGGCCCAATCATATGGGTGTCACACATCACGTTCCATATGGAATTTCAAACTTCCACGGGTTCAAAACCCACTGACACGTGGCACACATCCCATGTGTCCATGTCACCTCCAGGTGATGTCATCATGACTCACCAGTTTGGCTCTTCGAGCTTCGGAGCTTCAAACTTCTCTCTTATTTTGCATCAACTTCACTAAAGTCGTGAAGTCCGAAGGGCTTTTAGGTAAACCCTTCTGCACTTTCCCAAGATCTGAGGATCGTAAGGGATTTCCCTTCCTTCCGAACAAATCCTACAACGCAGAACAGACTCTATTACTCTGTGGATTTCCAAAGGAATTCACGGTAACTGCCTTGTAACATTACTATATCTTACGGTCGTGAAGGATTCTCATTCTCCCGAACAGATCCTAAGGTCCACATTACTCTGCGGCCCAAAACCACTTATGTCGTGGTTTTACGACACTATTACTCTTCCTGATATTTGCAACACAGCCAAGGTAACCTCTTGGCACTCAGGAATGTTTTGAGGTTCGAAATTGGTCCTCTAGACACAATTTCTTCTTGAAACCTTGGGCCAATGACCACTTATCCAACCCATTCAGGCTCAATGTTTGAAACCATGGGTTTGAACTCGAATTTTGTCTACTTCAACAACAATTCTTTCCGAAATTTTTGCTTCATTTTCCACTAACATGGCCCATCCAGGCTCAATGTTGAAAACCTTGGCTTTGATACCAATTTTTAATATCCCCGACAACCAATAGGTCAGACAACGTTACCAACACAACCTTAACTTAGCCTTTAAATCTTTGATACCAATTTGTAACGTCCCCAGCCATCAACCCCACTGTCGGGCAATGCTACTACGTGGAACATTCCCATAAATTTATATATAACATGCATATTAAATAAAATTAATTCATTTAACATAGAGTTACTACCATCATACATACTTAAACAGAATTAACAATAAATATCATTGCAACGGAATACATGATAATATTACAAGCATCACATACATGCATTTTAATTGAAATTAAACACATAATGATACTTATCTTTGAAACTGTAGTAACTCCACCAACTACGTGCAGACCTTCCATGAACCTCCCAAACTTATACCACACTGCTCATCATGCTCAGTAGTGGGTCACCCTCGAGCTGGGACTAAGCTCCACCCAAGGCAAGGGAATCCTAGACTAGGCTGAGGTTACAGGAAAATTGCACAGTGCAACCGGAAGGATTCTCTCCAGGAGTCTTCTTATGCCCACTACTCATGGACTCTCATTCCCCACATGTCTATTCCACCCGGGATTATACACCTTTACAAGAACATTCCATCAGTTCTTCACCTCCCGCTATGGGTCTCGGCAATAGGCCGGATCAGGAAATATCAGAGCTCTGTAGCTGATGCTAGACTCTCTCTGGGAGAAAACCACTTCCCAGCAGACTCTCTCACCTAGAGAGAGCTACTCACAGGCCTGACAACCTGCCTCTTCTACCATGAGCCTGACAACCTGCTTCTTCAGCACACTCCTCGGCTCAGCTCCATCCATGTGAGGACAACAACAATGGTTCAACACTCATTCTCGCAGGGATGACAATGTCAATATCAGATGGGCATGACACCGTAGGCGGCATCATCCCATGCTAAAACACGGCACGGATAAGGTGATTACCTAGGTTTTGGGTTCATCATAAGACACATAACATCTCACAGATTATCGGTTTCAGGATGCATGACTATGAAAAGGTCAAACAGGTTAGAAAACGAATCAGTCCATGGGTTTTTCCCATTGGTTTTCAAGGTGCGCGACCAAAGAACAAAACTCAGAGGTTGATTCTCCTAGTTCTGGGTTTCGACTATGGATAGAAGAATGGACATGACGAATTGCTAACTTAGACGGAGGATGGCATAATGACTCACGGGTTACTCGTTCCAAGGTTCCTAGTGGATGTCCCCGTTCACAGTTAGACAGTGGTTGGAAAATCGCTAGACTCCATAGAAAGAACACCCAACACGACTCAAATCATCAGCTTTTAATGCATATGCTCAGGTCGACACTTGTCTTCCTGGAGCTGCATGCACTACATTTGCATTCGTTCCCTTTTCCCGTGAAATTAGGACGACACTCATCAATTGTCCACCATAGCCTTTAGGAAATAATAATAAATTATTATCCCCTTTAGAGGTAAGCCCCCCAGCTTAGCCCCTAGGCCCACACACTTAGCCTCCTCCCTTACCCAACCTTGTGGAAGATTAGTCCCCCATCACTCTTTCGTAGTGGTTGGTCTGCATGCAGTGATGTTTATATTTTATTAATGATCTGCAATTACATATACAAAATCAAGCTCTTGGCCTTTAACACCTAGGCTCTCTGGCCTAATAAATACATAATCCCACCAGCTTATATACACTTGGCTCATCGGCCTATAAACATAATTACAACAGGGACTCGTCCTTTGGGATACTACATTAACTAACATAAATATGACATGGTTGATATAATGAAACTAATTATTAGATGACCCTAGATTAGTTATCAAAAATGATTGTGTTATCAGGTTAAGGCATGTTTGATTCATGTTATGAGGTCAAGGCATGGGATTCCATGCATGGTTATGTCAATGTAACATGTGATTAAGAAAGTGATGACACGTTGTTTTATATATGAGATTTTGATATGATAAAAGGACATGCAATGAGTAGACATGAGTAGACATGGGTAATAACTTTAATAATTCATTATGTAACAATTATCTAATAACTTGATGACTAAAAATGGAATGAAAAAGTTATAATATAAATGGTAAGTCACAGGGAGATTTCTACATTGTATCCCTCTGTCATACGTGGGCTTCGAAATTGGAGACCAGAACTGCTTTGAATAGATTCTAAGAGAAAAAAATGGAATTGTAAGCTTCTCATCATAATGGAAAAAGATGGTTTTTTTATCATTAATATCATAATCATCATTCATAAACATCAAATAAACAAACACCGCAATCCATAAAACGTGTGCCATGAAATATATATATATATAATCATCTCAATTGTATATTTTTTACAAAATGGCACATCGTGCCCAATATACAAAACAACAACAAGTGCCCAATCATGGAAAAGTGGCATATGGTGCCCTAGATACAAAATGGAACTCATTCGTCACTCATTTCGACCCTTGCAAATATCAAGTGCATATCGGAACTTGATATTTATTCTTTTTCTCGAAGAAACACCTTGAGGGGTTTTGCACCTAGGAGTGGTTTGTCGCTATAGAGACTGGACAAAGAAACATCACTCTTATATGTTTTTTTTTCCACAATGAATTAATAGACTTACAAAATGATACTTTATAATTCAAGCTAACAAAACTTATCAATTGTGAGGGTTTTACCCTCCTCCTCAACCCTAATCTCTTAGTAATGCCACCCTACAACAGTTCAAGGATCAAAGAATGAAATTTAAACAAAAATGCATAAAATCAATCCCATTCATGATACATAAAAATTTATCAAAAAATGATCTCACTGTGAATAAACTCATGCAACAGTGGAGAGTTTCTAGTAGGTGGAGCACTCGACTGTACAACCTACTCTGAAGAAACATCTTCTCTGGTAGCCTCGGTGGATTGCATATTTTGGTTTTCAATAGAGACGATTGGTGGGTCGCATATAGGTGTAACCACTGTGGATGCACTAGATGGAAAAGGTTGTGGGGGTGGTTCGCGTACAGATGCATCCACTCAGGGATGGATGTGATGGAAAAGGTGGTGGGGATGGGTGGAATACATGTTAAACCACCATGGATTGATGGGATGGGAAATATGGTGGGGGTGGGTAGTGATAAACCCCCATGGTTTGTACGAGGGATGATAAAACCCTTGGGTTGGAAAGAGGTATCCCAAGAACCAATGAGAGGTGGCCAAGGACTAGACTATCCATGTAGCTAGGGAAGAATGTTGGTAGTGGTGGTGAATGAAAGGGTGGTGGTACAGGAAACCTAGCACAAGATGAAGCAACATATTTATAATATTTTTATTAGTACAAAAATGTAAAATTCAACCAAAATAATATAAAAAAATGCACATTTAAGCAATATTTAACTCAACATATGATACATGTGAAAGGGGTGACTTGTCCATCCCAGGTGGACATAGTTCGTCATCGTATGGTACCGCAACTTGGAGAAACACAAAAACATTATATTTGAAAATTCCATAGAATAAGAAAATCATTGTAGTGAAATTATCAAAGGTGACACATACATGTGTATGAGGTACACCAAATGCACAAGATGCCTCTATGGTCGCATTAGTGGTGAAAACCAACATTGATGCATCTATCAACATGGAGGGTATGCTATCAGAGTGTAATAAATGAAAACATCATATAATAAGATATGGAAACACACACACACATATATATCATAAATGAAGAATACATAGATGGTCAAGCTACTATCCTCCTACATGAAAATCTCATGTCTATTGGCCTCCATCGGCCCATAACACATATGCCTGCAACTTGAGCATCTACGAGGGTCACATGAATGCATAATATACCCATGTTCCCTCTCCTAGTTGCACTCTACTCCAAGGATTGAAGTTCCATCCCCTCTTTGAGTGTCACATGAAGGTTCCTCCCACTAAGATAATGCCACAAAACTATCATGTTGGACCAAGCTCTGATTCAAATTTGATAACGATAATTGTGTTTGGGTGATGCCTTCCATGACAAGAGAATATTGAGTAGGGGACTTAGGCCTTCGCATAAGAGGATGAGGACCTAGCACTGGGTCATGCCTGTCATTTTCTCTATCATGTGTGGATCCATGAACCACCCCTTGGAATTCACCAACGTCAAAGTAGTTGACATGGTGACCCCAAATAAACTTTGCCCATAATTTCCTAAGAAAATATAGAGGCACCTCCCTATTATTATAGGGAGGTTTTTCAAACACCATAAACCACTTGTCCATCCAATTATCCTTAAATTGTTGGTGGATGCACTAATCCATACAAATTCGTCTCTTTGTGACTATTGTATGTAGCCCGATTATAGAATCAATGAATAGTGACATTAATTCGTGTTTTCTAATGTCCAAGTCTCTCACTTAGTTTTTTTCTATGCTAGTCCTACAATATTCAAACATCTCAATCCTGTAATCAATAATATTGATTAATTTCCCTTGGGCGCTTAAAATGGACGAAAAAATGGTGTCCAAGGAAGTAGCTAATGACAATCAGGTGGGATCTATAGTACTCCATAAGTCTTCAACAATAAATCTAAGACAACTCCACCCTTCATCAATTTTCATGTTTACATTTGTTGGTTGAGGGTTGGGGTTTGGTGTGTCTTCATGTGATTGTGTCGGGTTTGATTTTCTCCAGATTCTATGCTAATTATTATGTTGAAATTTAATAACAAAAATTATATAAATTAGGTTTATTTTTAAAATTAACATAGAAAATTATAAAAAACATGAAATTAAATAGTTTAGGAAATTAAAAAACACAAAATTGCATGTGAATAAATACCAGGAATACCTCAAAGACAATGTCAGGATTGTGTGG
>ML799952.1:447787-485063 GCA_009831015.1 Picea engelmannii | reverse complement strand
TGAAGAAAAGTTATCATCATAGAAGTACTCAGAGCTACATTGAAATAGTGTGTGATTGTTTGTTAATGGATTTCCACCAAATAGGAAAATTCCACATGAAATGGACTTGATTCTAGGTGTGACATTGTTGATTTTAGGTGTGACAATGGATACAAGATGAGTTTGTTGGAATATACATAGTTGAATTGACTGATAGATTGGTAGTTATCGAAGAGATTGATTAGAGAGGGTATTAAGGTAATGTACAGTGCTAATATTGATAACAATAAAGAATGATGGATAGTGTAGGATGTACACACACTCCCAAAGAATAAACAAAATCACAATCAAGTATACATTTTGATTGTAAAAAATGGGTAGTATAATGCATATGTTGAACAATATGAAGTACATCCATTACATTAAAAAGGTGTTAAGAAAATAAAGCAAGCACACAAAGGACAAGAACTTGGCGAAAAAGGATTTAAGCCATATTCAACACATGTATTCATCCAAGGATATCAATATATAGTAAATGTATCTGACCACTTGTAGATCTAGATCTCATTGAAAACTCATAAGGGGATAATGACAACACCTTATTATTAGATAAGGATGACAAATCATAATAAGGTGATCTCGAACTTTGTGATTGTCTAGGACTCATAGTCTACCATCCCCTGCCTCAATCACAAGTCTGAATAATTATACCAATAAGGAAATATGAACTAGTGCATAAATAGTTACCATGACAATCTTCAATATGAAACTTCTGAATTGATATTCAATGAAGATGTGCTTGAAAATCAACCAATATGGATGTTGAATGGTTCATTTGAAATGAACTTTGAAAGAGAGTATAATTTTGGAAGTGAACAACTACCATGTCTGAACATTCCCTAATTACTTGATCATTTTCCAAGTAATTTAGATTGAAGAAACTGGTGTATTCGACAAATTGGTCAAAAAAAAGGATTACCAGTTTGCTATCAATGAACACAAAGGATCACTAGAATGCTCTCTAAATCTAAACACAATTAGGTCTCAGACAACATTCCAATGAATAGTTGACAATCTTCAATATGAAACTTTTGAATTGAACTACAATGAAGATGTGCTTGAAAATAATCCAATATGGATGTTGAATGGTTCATTTGAAATGACCTTTGAAATAAAGTATAATTTTTGGAAGTGAACAACTACCATGTTTGAGCATTCCCTAATTAATTGATCATTTGCCAAGTAACTTAGATAGAATAAACTAATGTCTTCTACCAATTGGTCAACAAACATGATTACCATTATGCTATAAATGAACACAAAGTATCGCTGAAGTGCTCTCTAAATCTAAACGCAATTAGGTGTCAAACAACATCCCAATAAATAGTTAACAATCTTAAATCTGAAACTTCTGAATTGGCTTCAATGAAGATGTGCTTGAAAATCAACCAATATGAATGTTGAATGGTTCATTTGAGATGAAATTTGAAAGAGAGTATAATTTTTGGAAGTGAACAACTACCATGTCTGAACATTCCCTAATTACTTAATCATTTGCCAAGTAATTTAGATATCAGAAACTGGTGTCTTCTACTAATTGGTCAACAAACAAGATTACCATTCTGCTATCAATGAACACAAATGATCAATGAAGTGCTATCTAAATATAAACACAATTAGGTGTCAAACAACATCCCAATGGATAGTTGAAGGGAAAAATATGATTCTATATTATATGCTAGATATTCCCAAATATGTTGATGAAGAGATTGAATTGAAGTTGACTGAACTGTAGATATCTACGTTGAGGAGACCAATTGACATGCTAGAATACCCAAATGACAATTGAATTTTGATTGACAGGACTTAAAAAATTGAAGCCTGACTATGATCATTAACATTCCCCCCTATTAGGTGCAAGGTGAGAATATTCTTGAAGATATCCAAGCTTGAGGTTTTGGATTCTTATGTTCTTTAATGGTTTATCACTACATCTAGTGGTTTTGTTGGTTATCAAATAACCATTTTGACTTGATTAATGTGGTGGTTTTGGTTGATCACTAACCATTTTGATTTCATCAATGTACACCCCCCCTTGAGTGCAAGGGAGTACCTTTCTCTTTGAATCATGTTTCAACTTAAAAGATATAGAATTGGGCCTCAATCATGCCCAAAATCTCCATTTGAAACAATTGTTTGGAAGCCTTCTACTTTTGTGATTTCTCTATGCAAATGTGTCTTTATTTGTGTTTGAACTAGATGGTAAGACTTATGCAACTTCTTGACTTGTTGATTTCATTTCCAAGAATTTATCCAATGATAATGAAGTGTTTTAATTTTATCCTTCTTTTCTTTTGACATTTATCCTAATGCTGATTTGTCTTCCCACTATGAAGATAATGATGGATATCAAAACACTAATTCTCCACGTGACCAACTCAATCACAATATTGGAACTTAACATTCTAAGGTTGAATTAAAACAAGTGAAGTGGAATCTCCTTGAATAAATATTGCATTGTAGAAGGGGATTGGTCTAGAATAGTTGATAATATGAATTGCAGCTTCCTTATCATATCCAAGTCCTATTTTGTGTTTGTTGTCGCAATTGTTTTTCCAAGTTCTAATGATAGTATTGGAAATATCATTATGTACTTGATGTTGATATGTAAACTACTTTGGATATTCCATTGGACAGTTCGCCATAATAGATCTAATAAAATACTAAAATCTTTATTGTGAAGGTCAATTTCCTTTAGATCTCAAATTCTTCAATTAGTAGTTTTTTGCTTAAAATGTATGAAATTGCTGAAATGTGAAAAATAGAGAGCATAAAAAAATAATTTCACACCATCCAAAAAAAAATAAAAATAATAACATGGGAAACCAAATATGGGAGAAAACCCAACTAGAAGGTGAGGCCACTCCACTCTCTTTTCTTCAATTGTCAGTAAAAAGAAAGACACACTCTCTGTGAAGTTTCCTTTGACATTGTGGCCTGCATGGCTTCTATAGAATCTCTTCTCTCTTTTATGCTCTCAAAGTACCACTCCTAGGTGCTCTACTCAACTATGGAACAAATACAATGCCAAATAATGGAACCCCTTCTCCTCCTAACAACCCAATATTTAACATCGCTCGATAGTCATCTAGGGGTAGGGTTTTGACTTCCTCAACCCTCAATCGTGATAAGGTTTTGGACCTTATAGAATATTTTTGATACATGTCTAGTCCCATATACATGAGTAATTGGGACTGACCTGATATCCACACATACCATGGTGGTCAACACAGTAGTTCAACTAGCGGTAGGCATACCTTTTGCATATGAGATTTGATTGACGTGATTTTTGCATTGTTGGAAAGGTCTTAGTGTGTAAAATAGTGTCAATAGTTCTAAGCTAAATATGGGTAAGTTTTGTCCCCAAAACATGCCATTTGATGCCTTAAAATGGATTTGGAAGGTTTCAAACCTCAATTTTCCAAACTAGGATATGCCATTAAAATGACCCTGCAAGTTGATTTCTCCAGTTTTTTCCACTCTGAAAGCATCAAGATAGATGAAAAATAATATAAGGGAGTTGGAGCTTCCTTCAGGTTGGAGCCTGGGAATCATGGGTTTGTATCCTCCTGGTTGGATCCTGATAATCATGGGTTTGTAGCCTCCTTCTGGTTGGATCTAGATAATTTAGGGAGTTGTAGCTTCCTTCAGGTTGGGGCATGTAAATAGGGGTCATAGCCTCCTTCGAGTTGTAGCTGGATAATTGGGAAGTTGGTGCTTCCAATGAATGTATTCTTTTAATATATAAGAAAAACATTCCATGGTTTTCTCCCATTTGGGTTTCCATGCAAAATCTGGTGTATTGTGTTTCTGTGGATGTCTATTATGCTCTTTTGATTTATACTACTCATGATATATTGATGATATATTGTTGATGATGTTAATGATTAAATATTGTGGTTAAAAGTGGTAATAAAATTCTCGCACTGATTTGACTCCCCTCTCAGTATTCCAACATCCTCTTCCATCTCTTCCCGAGCATCTGGTGCTAAGTCCTCTATGGAAGGTATTCCTTTCTCCTCTTGATCCAACATGGAAGGATCATAGAGTTTGAGATTCTTCACATTCACTACTAAGTAAATGTGCATGTATGGGGGTAGACTGAGTCTGTAGGTGTTATCTGCCACCTTCTCCAATATCTTGAAAGGTCCATACTATAGAGCCTTGATCTTGTTAATAAGACCTTGTAGTCTTTCCTTATTCAGTTGTAACAAAACTCTATCTCCCACTTTGAATGAATTCTCGGTTTTGTGTTGATCATGTTTGGCTTTGTATTTTTCCTATGACTTATTCAACATCTCTTGTACTTGAAAATGGAGTTTCCTAATCTTCTCAACAAAATTTTCTTCTATGATGCATCTCCTGTGAGGTTCTCCCTCACTTCTCCTTCCTGTCCATATACAACATCCAAGGGTGAAGGTGGAAATATCCAAAGTAAGTTTCAAAACGTGACTTACCACTAGAAGTGTGGACTTATCTATTATAAGAGTGTTGTGTGTAGATCATATTTTCATCTTAGGTCTTCAAATGCTTATGATTGTAACTCCTCAAAAGTTGCACCAAAGTCTCGTTGACTATTTTTTTCTCCCTATCTGTTTGTGGATGGAATGTTGTAGATCTCTTCAACTTAGTGTCCATATTCTCCCACAATATAGTCCAAAATGTACTGAGAAATATGGAATTCATGTCTGAGATGATGCTCCTTGGTATCCCAAAGTGCACCCATACCCATTCAAATAACATGTTTGTTACTTCTTGTCCTTTGATGGTATTTTTACAAGGCATGAGAATGCACATCTTGTTGAACCTGTCAACTACCACAAATAAATAGTCATTTCCCTTCCTGGTTGTTGGTAAAACTCCCACAAAATCTATGGAAATGATTTCCCAAGATCGAGTGGGCGTTGGTAAGGGATGGTATAGACCTTGCTTCCTATTATTGGTTTTGTTGGTACAACAAGGTATACATCCTCTAATATATTGTGCTATTCTTTCATTTTGGGCCAGTACACATACCTATGTAATTTGGAAATTGTCTTCCCAAAACTGAAATGTCCTGTAACCTTGGAGGTGTGAGCCTCTATGATAAGCTAGAGTCGTTCACATTTATTAGGGACATAGAGCTTGTCAAGCTTGTAGGGTAACCCATTTTGGAACTGATAGTCATCCTTACCGTCACCTTCTTCTATATGAATTTGGCCATGTAGCTATTGAAACACCTCCTTGAAGTCCTCATCTTCTATGTATGCCTCTCTCTATATGCATCATGGGTAAAAGGCTCCATGCACATCAGAGTTCCCAAAGATATAATATTGGATGTGGGTGACCTTGAAAGCATGTATGTCAACCTATTTGTGTTTCCCTTCTTATACTTGATGACTAAATGGAATTTCTATAAAAATCCCATTCACTTGTAATGTTTGGTTTGTTGTAGCTTACTCTGGGATTGAAAATAATGTAGTGGTTGGCGATCTGTGTGGATGATGGTCTAATTTTGCATCAGATAGTTCTTCCACTTATTGACAACTTAAATCAGGGCATATAGTTCCTTTTCATAGGTAGGGTAGTTGAGAACTTCCCCATGAATTATTTCAGAATGATAGCATACAGGTCTTCCTCCTTGCATCGAAACTGCTCCCATGGCATACCGACTTGAATCTATCCCCACTTCAAAAGGATTTTTCAAGTTTGGTAATGTGAGAATTGGTGCTTGACTTATATTTCTTTTCATCTCATTGAAATCCTTTTATTTATTCTTCCCCCATTGGAAACTCTTACCACCCATTGTTATGGTGTCGAGTGGTGTAGCTATCGCTGAAAATGAAGCTATGAACTTCCACAAGTACTATGCTTCCCCCCAAAAAAATTAAACTTCAATGACATTTGTAAGAACTAGCCATTTCATGATGGCATCCATCTTTGTAGGATCTATCTTGAGCTCCCCTCCATAAATTACAACACCAAATACACCAAAGAATGTTGAGAAAAATCACATTTTTTGAGGTTAGCCATCAACTAGTGCTTCTTTAGAGTCTCTAACACCTGCATGATATGTGATATGTGCTTCTCCTAGGTATCATTATAAACCAACATATCATCCAAATAGATCGTAACAAATGAATCTAGATATGGGCATAATACATCATTCATTAGTCTCATAAATGTAGCTAGTGCATTACATAAACCAAATGGCACAAAAAACCATTCATACAAACCTTTCCTTATATTGAAGGAAATATTCTGGGTGTCCTCTTCCTTGACGCGTACCTGGTGGTATCCTGATTTTAGATCTAACTTGGTGAAATTATTTGTGGGATGCAATTTATCTAACAGATCATCGATCCGGGGTAGAGGGTACCAATTTTTTAGTGTAATCTTGTTCAATGATCTATAGTCGATACACATTCTCCAAGTCCCATCCTTATTTGGTACAATTATGATAGTTGACCCTCAAGGTGAGGCTCTTGGTCGAATCATACCCTACTCCAACAACTATTGCAACTTTTTCTTTGCTTCATTTGCTTCCATAATGAACTATCTATACAACCCAATATTCAATAATGGGGAGTTTGGAAATAACTGTATTTTGTGCTCCACTTCCCTCTTGGGTGGTATCCTTTTAGGCTACTGGAACACACCCATACATGTCTATAGAAACTCCCTTAAATGATGTTTCTACTCTTTAGTACACCCCTCTAGGGACGCCTTTACTTTTATTGTGATCCATATTTTATAAGCATAATGAAATGAATACATATTATTATCAAAATATGCTTAACATAGAATAACAGATGTACAGTAAAACTGGTTTCTATTCAATAAGGAAATAAGCTGAAACTGTAAAATGCAGCAGAAAATAAGCTTGCTAGAATGGTGGCGGCTTATCTTTGAGAAGAGATGTGACTACCGCGCTCATTCACAATAAAAAGATTACAATGAGGCTCTCAAGGCCTTTTTACAATAAACAAGAATGTAAAAAACCCTTGACATCCAAAACCCTAACCCTAGGAGATGAAGCGCCAAAAGTCATGTGGGCCCCGTTTGGGTAAGTTAGTACATCAACTTCTCGAGGTCACAACTTTTGCATATGATCTCCGTTTTAGGTGCACGATATCCCATTGGAAAGGTCTATCCGAGGAATATACATGTTTTCTGTGGAGAGCCCTACACATTTAATTGTGGTGAGCCCTAAAAATGTTGTTTAGGGCCTCAAAACGACCCCGAAAGTCAGGGACCCAAAAACTAGGAAAAAAATGTCGAACTGGAAAACTGCCAAAATGAGCCAATTGGAATAGGTGGGAGGCCACCAACATCCATATGGATCAATCCTCCCCCCTTAGGAATAAATTTCTGTTGAATTTGGACCCAGGTGAGCCACTTGCCTTGGTACAGGAGTTGCCCTGCTTTGGCAACTCGATAAAGCTAGATCCTTTGTTGGCGAGTGCCCTTGACCTATTTGTCCACAATCTGATCACTGGATGCCTGTTGTATGCAGTCGGGGTTGAGATATGTTGGTGTCAATTGTTTTGATATCTCTGAGGTGTCCAATAATGGTGGTAAATAAGTTCGAAGGAGATCCATGTTGAAAACTGGGTGTAGGCCAAGGAAAGGAGGAATGTTGAGCTCAAAAGCATTATCACCCACAACCTTGGTGATGGTGTAGGACCCTTAATGGAGTGGGATAAAATTACAATGGGGTATGGTAAGCCGATATTTCTGTAAATGTAAGAAATTTTTTTCTCCCACTTGAAACTTATGCGGCACCCGATGTTGATCATGGCATTGCTTGTACTTGTCATTGGACTTCTGTAGGATATCCTGAACCTGTTGACAGATGTGATGGATCCACTCAATGAACCGAGTGGATTTGTCAACTTCAGTTGGAGCAGGATATGAGTCGACCGAGGTAACTGCTAGGGGTAGTGCAACATCTATGGGACCCAATGGTTGGAATCCCAATCCCACCTGAAAGGGTCTATGTCCAGTTGAGCTATGCAAGGCTCGGTTGTAGCTATGTTGGACATATGGAAGAGTCTCATCCCATGTGCAAGCGTGATTGGAATTACACATGTGTAGGATATGCATGATCATTCAATTTACGACCTCGGTTTGGACATCTTTCTAGCGGTGGAAGTCCATGTATTTGTTGAGCTTGGTGTCCACCAGTGACCAGAGGATTGACCAGAATGTGCTAAGAAATCGATTGTCCCGATCTGAGACAATGGTTTGTGGGATTCCAAAATGTACCTAGACTCGTTTAAAGAATAACTTGGCAGTGGCCTTTTCTACGATGCTCTTCTTGCAAGTGGCTAGAATTTCCATCTTAGAAAAGTGAACAATAAACACAAAAACACAACCATTTCCCCACTTGGCAGATGGGAGGCCCGACATGTAGTCCATGGATATGGATTCCCATGGCCTGTTAGGAGTAGAAAGAGGAGTGTACAATCCATGTTTCTTAGTGGTTGGTTTGGCAATAACAGAGGGAGTGCAAGACTTGATATACTTACTGACCTCCTATCGAAGTTTCGACCAGTAGAAATGTTTCTACAACATTTCCACTGTCTTTTCAATGCCGAAGTGTACTGACACCTGACTATAGTGGGATTCCCAGATAAGCTTCACTCACTCGCTTGATGGAACACAGATATGGCCCAGACGACACAACAATCCATCCTAAAGATGGAAATTAGTGGCAAATGAATTTGTGCCCAACATTTTGTAGGTGGTGGCGAAGTCCGAGTCTATCTCATAGAGTTGAGGCCATCCAGAGGTCTCATGGCCGCAAGAGTCTAGCACTGTGGTGCGTGTCGCGACTAGTGGTCTGCTGAGGAAATCAACGACGTGGTTGGTGATTCTTATTTTATACTTGATGTTGAGGTGGAATTGTTGCAAGTATGTGGACCACTTCTGATGACGGTCATTTTATAATTTTCCTTGTGTCTGCATGAATTGCAGTGGCTTATGATCAGTGTGGATGATTGTCTCCTTCCCAAGAATGTAATGTATCCATTGGAGACAGGCTTGCATAATGGAGTACATTTCTTTGTCATAAGTAGGGTACTTACAAACAACATCTGATAGTGTCTCACTATGATAGGCCACGGGGTGGCCGTGCTGAGTGAGAATGACGCCCACAACATAGTCTGAAGCATATGTCTCAATCTCAAAGGGTTGTTGCAGGTCTGGTAGTGAAAGTACCGGGGATGCGCACATGCACTGCTTCAAATCATAGAACACTTGTTGTTGGGACCAACCCCACACAAATTTCTCCTTACCACCATGCTTAGTTACTTGGTTGAGGGCCCATGCAATATGGGAGAATCCCAACATGAACCTTTGGTAGAAATTGGCAAGGCCCAAGAAGCTCTGAAACTCAGTGAGTGTGGTTGGGGCTAGCTAGTCACAGATGACTTGGATATTGGCTGGATCCACATGTAAACCATGATGATCAACGATGTAGCCCAGGTAATGGACCCTGTCCATGCCAAAGGAGCATTTTTCCAAGTTGGCGTATAGCTTGTGCTGCCACCAAAGGGCATGACCAAAGGGCATGACCAACCATTTGAAAATACCTTCCTTTGACTTGAAGGTAGTCTTCCATACATTTGTATGTTCTATCGAGACCTGGTGGTAGCTAGACTTCAAATCAATATTACTGAAGTACTTGGCCCCCGTGAGCTGATCAAGGAGGTCATCGATTCAGGGAATCATGTATCATTTTCTGACTGTTATTTTATTTAGGGCCCTATAATCAATGCAAATTTGCTAGGTTCCATCTGTACCAACATGATTGGGCTCCCACAAGGTGATGAGTTGGGATGGATGTGACCCATGTGGAGTATTTCTTTGATTTTCTGCTTGATCTCCTCATTCTCTAACAGAGAGTGACGATAGACTAGCCCATTGGGCAGTGATGCGTCAGGGGTCATATCGATGGGGTGCTTGACTTGACAGTGCAGAGGTACCTCGATAGGTGAGGAGAAGATATCCGAGTATGCTTCCACGACCTTATCTACTTGCTTATGCTATGTGGAGAGGTCATCCATGGAGATCCTGGATGTGGCTGCGATATTTCCCTCATTCTGAAAGAGAATCACGAAGAAGAAAAACTTCCTCATCTGAGAGATTAGATTTCTGCATTGCTTAGCAGAGATCAAGGAAATAACACTAGGTAGGACTGCCTTTGGTATCATGTACAATTTCTTGTTCATGGTAATAATAACACTGCGAGGCCTAGACTCATATACAACACGGCGTTTTCATAAATATGGTTGACCCAAAAGAACATTACAAACTTCGAGAGGGGCAACATAACACAATACCTCATCTTTGAAGGGATTGATACCATACGACATGTGACATTGTTGGCTGACGTGGATGTCACTTTCATGGAAGAGCCATTCGATGGTGTAGGGATGCGGGTGCGGTGTTGTCGGTAGGGCGAGTCACTTGACAACCTCTGCTGAGTTGAGGTTCTTCTATCTACCGCTATCAATGATGAAGTGCAACGAGGTACCCTTCACCCACATCTGTGAATGAAAAAGGTGCTCGCCTCCCTCTGGCTCGTCTGGTTCAATGGGCTGGAGCTTGGTGGTAGAAATGATAGCATTGGGTTCTACATCAATGATCCATCTCCCCCTTTCTGGTTCTAACTCAGATTTAGAACCCACATCTGATTCATAAGCTTTTAGCTCAGCCACCAGAGACTTCTTTGAGTGACAATCAACAATGTTATGTTAGGGGCCTTTCGGTGTTCTTCTTTGCTTGCAGCCTGGACTGGTTGTCCTGAGGCGGTCTGTATTTTCTCTATCCTTTTTTCTGCGGGTTGGGGCCTCCCTTTCCTGGCTTTTGCTGTGAGGGGTTCCCAGGCCCAAATTTCTGCGTCTTTTGTTTGAGCTTCTGTGCGATTTTGACGGCATATCGGTAGGTCACGCGAAAGGATGAGATGTACAGAAACTCCATTTCTACCTGTATGTATCTATGCAGACCACCATGATACTTGAACACTAGATTTCACTCAGAATATTTGATACCCATCTTGGTGCGCAAGGTATGGAAGATATTTGTGAACTCAAGCACTGCTTGGTCTCTTTCCTGCCGCAGTGTGGTCCATTTTGTATACAGGTCGTCGTAACTTCCAACAAGGTAGTATTGTTCCTTAATAGAACCCCTGAATAATTTTGAGGTGATCATGACTATAAATAATGAGGGTTCCTCTGTTTCCTTCTGCTCACAAAATTTTTCCCACCAATATTTGACATGGGGAACGACTTTGAGGAGTGGAAAAGTAATATTTTCTCTATTAGAGAAGCTATGGACAGAGAAATACCCTTCTAGCAGATTCAACCATTTGTCTACAACACCTGCATCTATCTGACCTTCAAATATAGTAATATTGAAGTTGATTTGTACCTTGAAGGGGGTGATGCCTCCGTTTGAGGAAGATGTGTCGCCTGTTGGTATTCTCCGAAGGATTTGTGAAAAACTATCCATCATCTTGTTCCTCTGTTGCATGTGGGATTCCTCGAGAAACATTTTGAAGGGATCTCCCGTCCCATTGTCTTTCTTTTCTCCCTCCATGAGGGGTCTCTTGGGCGTGCAAGAGATTTTGTCCTAAAGAGAAACAAGCTCGAGACCCAATTCTTTGTACCTTGACCTCGTTGGGGACATGCATTAAGAATGAAAAGGAGAAGACCTCTCTGATACCAATGATCTGGATTTTATGAGAAGAATCAAATGAATACAAATTATTATCAAAATATGCTTAACATAGAATAATAGATATACAATAAAACTAGTTTCTATTCAATAAGGAAATAAGATGAAACTATAAAATGCAGTGGAAAACAAGCTTGCTAGAATGGTGGTGGCTTATCTTTGAGAAGAGATGTGACTACTTCTCTCATTCACAAGAACAAGATTACAATGAGGCTCTCAAGGAATTTTTAAAATAAACAGGAATGTAAAAAACCCTAGACATCAAAAGCCCTAACCCTAGGAGATGAAGTGCCAAAAGTCATGTGGGCCCTGTTTGGGTAAGTTAGTACATCAACTTCCCGAGGTCGTAACTTTTTCATACGATCTCTATTTTAGGCACACGATAGCCTATTGGAAAGGTCTATCCAAGGAATACATATTTTTTCTGTGGCGAGGCCTACACACTTTAATTGTGGCGAGCTCTAAAAACGTTGTTTAGGGCCTCAAAATGGCCCCAGAAGTTAGCGACACGAAAACTAGGAAAAAAATGTCGAATTGGAAAACTGCTAAAATGAGTCAGTTGGAATAGGTGGAAGGCCACCGACATCCATCTGGATCATATTGAATCATCCTCAATCATATTTTCTCTTAATAAAAATAGAACATATTTCTTATTAGAATTAATCAACTTCTTGGCTTGGTTGGCACTTACTAGTGAGATATTCCAATCACCTTTATGTGTCAAATATGCTGTAGAGATTGAGTCAAATATGATGGCTTCTGGTAAGTTAAAGGAACGATGATTCCGTAGAGATTGATTCAAATATGATGGCTTCTGTTAAGTTAAAGGAAAAGGTGGAAACGGGAAACCGGGAGACCAAACGTTTTAAGAAACAAGCAGGATCCTCAGGATCTGGGAGATCCTCAGATGATAAAATGGATGATATGGCGAAGATACTTAAAGAACTGTCAAATAAAATTTCAAAGATGGAACTAGATCAATCTAAATCAGATCAGTTCATTAGGAGAGAATTCAGGAGGAACCCCAATCCTCAAATACAACAAAGACAAATTAAAAATGAAGAGAAAAAGGTTCAAACTCCTTTAAAAAACGAAAATTTTATAGGAGGCAATGACATGCAAGAATTTGAGGATTTAGAAGAAGATATAAATAATCTCGGTGAAGATTGTTATTAACCTCATTTAACTAGAGAAGATTATGAGACTTCTTTAAAAACATAACATGGGTCTAATGAGGATAGAAACACAAATAATACAGAAGACCCTACTTGCCAAGGAATCACCGATACTATAATGGTCGAGATCCAAAACAAGTATAATCTAAGGTCTAAAACTAAAAACGTGAAAACTACCCAACCAAAGAAAATCCTCCCGAGAGACAAAGTATATGAACCAACCCCAAAGGGAACTGAAACACAGAACACCAGGATAAAATGAGTTGACCCACAAGGTGCTAAAACCAAGACAACCGAAACACAGACGGCATGAAAAAAAACAACTGAAAACAAAGAAATACAAACAAATAAAGCGGAAAAGAAGGAGACCGAAGTACCAATCTGAGAAACCGAAAAAACTATAGGAGGTTTCAGCCTAGAAAATGAGATTAACAAAATCAAAATACTGATACCTCTGGTTGAACTGGCAAAGAATCCCATTTACCGAAAACAAATCACCAAAATGATAAATATTTCAGATATGGGAAGTCAAGATGATATAAATTTGGAAGATGATAAGCCTAATATAATTTTTGGTTTGCATTTTGAAGGAGCCAGAGATACCGTTGCTCCTTTCTACATTACGCTAAACGTTCATGATCGTCTTCTACATAACTACATCTTGGATTCTGGAGCCTCACATAACATGATGCCCAAGGCTATTATGGATAGACTTGGCCTCAAAATTACCAGGCCATACAGAGACCTATATTCATTTGATTGAAGAAAGGTTAAATGTATGGGCATGATTAAGGATTTAGTGGTAAATATTGCACAAATCCCAGTAAAAAGTGTTATGATGGATGTGGTTATTGTTGATATACCTCCGAAGTATGGTATGATATTATCCAGGTCTTGGGGCACTAAGCTTGGAGGATCCCTTCAGCTAGACATGGAATATGCCACGATCCCCATTTTCGAAGGGCAGTTCACCCGATTATACCGGGAAACACGACTGACATATATGGTAAGTGATCCTTATAATCCTAGAAATTACCCTGTTTATGTCATTGATCAGGACCTTGGAAATTGTGTTTTATCGATCGATGATGATATAGATGAATGTGCTGAAGATTTCATGAAAGGAAATAAAATGAAAAAGGTAAAAGAAAGTATATATAGTACTGGAATCTGGAAAATGTATTTCGATGGCGCTTCATCATGTGAAGGAGTAGGCACAGGTGTAATCTTTGTAGCACCTGGAGATGAGTTTGTCATTCCTTTCTCTTACACACTACAATGGGACATAGATTACACAAATAATGTATGGGAGTACGAAGCCCTGGTTTTGGGATTAGAGGCCGCCAAAAAATTAAACATAAAAAACTTGGAAGTCTATGGAGATGCAGAATTAATTGTGAAACAAGTAAATCGATAGTATCAGGACAAACATCCTAGATTGAGATCTTATATAAATTGCGCCTTGGATTTAATGGAATTTTTTTTCTCGACTGTTAATGTCCATTACATTCCTCATACAGAAAATCTGCAAGCTGATTCGTTAGCCAAAGCAGCCTCAACTTTTGCACCTCCTACAACTTTGAAACTTAAGTATCACATAGAGATGAGGCACAGACCCTCCATACCGAACAATATACAACACTAGCAAGTGTTCGAAGATGATGAACAGATCATAAAATTCCTCGAAATGGTGGAAGACTTTGTTGAAACGCACATCGACCAAGAAAACCAGAATGATCATACTTGGATTATGCAAGAAGGGGAAGATCCTCTAGAGTTCCAAGGCAATATCACAAATCACCGCATGTTGGTACTAAAAAAAATCAAATCCCTAAAGGTATAATTCCCTTCGAAATATTATTTGACCATAATGATATGCCATTAAAATATGCATTACAACCTCAGCCAGAGGAAGTCGAAGAATGCGATATTGGCACTAAAGAAAAACCTAGAATAGTAAAAATATCAAAATATCTTCCTCCTGAGATGAAAGAAAAATATGCAGATTTACTCAAGCAGTATAAAGACGTATTTTCCTGGTCTTACGATAAGCCGAGAACTTATGACACCACTGTGATCGAACAAAAGATTCCTTTAAAGCCAGGTGTTAAACCTTTCAGACACAAGCTTAGGCAAATCAATCCCATATTATTGCCCGTGGTCGAAAAGGAAGTAAAAAAACTCCTGGATGCCAAAATAATTGTACCACTCAGGTACTTTGAGTGGGTAGCCAACCTGGTCCCGGTCAGGAAGAAGAGCAGAGAAATTACACTGTGTGTAGATTTTAGAAATTTAAATAAATCATCTCTTAAAGACAATTATCCGCTACCCTAAATGGACCATGTTTTAGAAAAAGTAGTCGGAGCAAATAAGATGTCCATGATCAATGGTTTTTCGGGTTACAATCAAATTGCTGCCAACAAAGACGATAAAGAAAAAACAACCTTCACCACCCCTTGGGGTACATTTATGTATGACAAAATTCCATTCGGTTTAATGAATGCAGGTGCTACCTTCCAGCGAGCTATGGATATCATCTTCGTCGATGAAAGAGATAAATTCGTGGTTATTTATCTTGATGATCTGGCTGTTTTTTTTTAAATCTGATGAAGATCATCTGATACATCTCAAGCAAACATTCGAGAAATGTCGAAAATTTGGTTTGTCTTTAAATCCCAAGAAGTCTCACTTTGCAATGAAAGAAGGTAAACTCTTGGGCCATATTGTATCTCAGGGCGGAATTAAAATCGATCCTAAAAGGGTCGAAGCTATTGACACTATAAATATTCCTAAAAATGTAAAAGAGATCCAGTCATTTTTAGGGAAAATAATTTTTTTGAGGAGATTTATCCCGAACTTTGCTGAAATTGTGAAATTGATTACATATATGTTCAAGAAGAACAACAAAGTTAAATGGACGGCTGAAGCTAAAGCATCATTTGTGCACATCAAGAAAATTATAGGTGAAGCACTTGTACTGGCAAGCCCTGATTATCTCAAGGAATTTTTTATCTTCTTGTTTGCATCTGAACACACAATCGCAACAGTACTTCTACAAAAGAACGAAGAAGGTTTCGAGCAACCAATAACATTCTTCAGTAAAAGCCTCAGAGACGCAGAATTGAAATATGACATAATGGAAAAGCTGTAGTCATACACTATGGTGAAGGCACTAAAGGCTTTCAGAACCTACGTATTACACTCCAAGATAATTGCATATGTACTCACCAGTTCTGTTAAAGACATATTGGTTCAACCTGATAGAGACGGGAAGAGGGGTCGATGGATTACTAAGATTCAAGAATTTGATTTAGAAGTGAAACCGAAAAAGCTCGTAAAGGGACAAGGTTTGGCTAAGCTACTAGCCAAATCAAATTTCAAAGAGTTCGGTATAAATAATCTACAAGAGTATGAAGGATGTATGGATATGGACAAACTCGACGACCAAATAGCTACAACCAGTATAGAAGAAAAGTTTACAACTTCAGTGTGGTACAAATATATAGTATCTTATCTTCTGACTTTGAAATGCCCAAGTGATATGATGCCATCTAAAGTTAGGACGTTGAAATTGCATGCAGTGAAGTACTATATTTCAAAGAGCCAATTATATTGAAAAGAACCTCTGGGTTTTCTATTGGTTTGTCTGGTAGAATCAGAGACTGAAAGGGTCATAAATGAATTCCACAAGGGAGTATGTGGAGGACATCATGCATGGAGAGAAATGGATTACAAAATCCTGAGAGTAGGATATTATTGGCCTAAATTATTTGCAGATGTAAATGCCAAAGTCAGAGCTTGTAATTCATGCCAATTATTTGCAGGCAAGCAGAAACTTCCAGCACTACCTCTGGTCCTGGTTAAAACAGAACCTCCATTCCAACAATGGGGGTTGGATTTTATAGGTGAAATTAATCCACATTCCAGTGCACAACACAAATGGATCCTGACCACTACGAATTATTTCACCAAATGGGTAGAAGCTATTCCGACTAGAAAATCCACAGATTCAATGGTAATAGACTTCCTGGAAGAAAACGTATTATCTAGATTTGGTTGTCCTTGAAAGATAGTTACAGATAATGCCTAGGCATTCAAATCTATGGAAATGGTCAGTTTTTTCCAAAAGTACAATATTATATTGGGTCACTCCATGACATATTACCGCCAAGGCAATGGGCTGGCTGAATCATGAAATAAAATCTTAATTACCATAATTAAGAAGGTGTTGAACGAACATAAAAAATCCTGGCATGTGCATTTGAAATATGCCTTGTGGGCAAATCGGATAGGCACCAAGAAATCGATTAGCACTTCTCCATTTCAAATGGTATACGAGACTGACGTGGTATTACCCATAAACCTGGATCTACCTGTGATGAAACTTTGACAAGATGAAAAAGAAGAACCAAACCATGTCACAAGAAGAATAAATCAACTGATTGAAGTTCAACAAAATAGGGTTGAGGTAGACGAAAGGTTGCCGAAATATCAAGACAACATGAAAGCGTTGTTCGATCATAAGGCTAAAGATAGGGAATTCCTCCCTGGTGATTTAGTTTTGAAATGGGATGCTAGGAGGGAAGACTCAACAAAACATGGAAAATTTGATCATATCTGGTATGGACCATTCAAAGTCTCAGCTTTTGAAGGAAAGAACTCATTTTTGTTAGAAAATTTGGACAGTAAAATCCTCAACGCCCCTATCAATGGGCGTTATCTGAAGCACTATATGCAATAAACGATTTCCAAAATTCCACTGTATATACCGGTTCGTGTTTTCTGTTTCTATAGTTTTTTCGATAAGTTTTACTTTCACCGCAAATAAAACAGGTCAGTGATCTCCTAGAAATAGAGATATAAAATATTCAACACATTGCATCCTATCAATATTAAAATCCTGACACTTTTCATGTTTTCTTCTTGCAAGATTTTGGTCTATGGATCAAACGTCAAACAAAAGAAAACGGATGGTCACGTATCGATTCACCCGAAACAGGTGATAAAAAATTAATTTACTAAGATGAGAACGAAGTGGTAAGGAAAAGGTACGAATTTACAAAATGTATGGATTTCAAATGAATATAACCTAAGTGCAACAATTGTCTCATGAGTATGAAAATATTCGCCCGAGATATCATCAAAAGAATGAAATTTTAATCCTCTGAATAAGATAAAAAGTAAGTAAAACAAACAGGAGAAGTAAAGTGACCTTAAAGAAAGGGTTCCAAGAGTCAGGAATGTGTTACCACAACTATGTTTTTGAAACCCAAATCCTTCTCTGTCATCCTTTTTCAATCTTTGGTTTTTTCCCTTGATCCCAGACACCTTCCCATGATTTCCACAAAGGAAGGAGAGTTTACACTTTAGCTTTGAAGGCCGACGAACGAATCTTTAAAGGAAAGGCAGGTCCTCACGACTCCTCAAACTCTTATCGAACAAAGATATGTATAGGCTAATCCTAACTCCCTTCATTCTTTTAACAGGTTCTAAAAAAATTTAGTCTTGCTCAAATGAAGGTCCCTGGAAACAAAATTCCCCCATAAGTTTTCCTGTAGACTAAGATGTTTTGAAGGACGAAAAGAAACTGATCCAGAGTAATCAAAGTGAGTTGACAAACCTCTGTTGCAAAAATTATACACAGATATCACCCCTAGTATACTTTATACTAATTGATTGCCCCCACTTCAGGTCAATGAAAGCATAAGATGGATGGTGAAAGGAAATTCAAAAATTGATTTCCCCCATCTAGTCCAAAAAGAGATGATGAAAGGAAATTCATAAAATGATTTCCCTCATCTCAGAATTTAAATGCAAAATTACAATTTGAAGTGGTGAAATAAAATTCAATAAAGGGAATCAGATAGCTTCACCGGGGTACTGAATAGGCTTGATGGCAATGAAGCAATGTCTAAGATATCTGTAAGGCTGTTATACATGAATTATACTGTACTTTGGTAAAATTAGTTTTCTTTGAAACCCAATATACATCCCAAGTTCGCACAAGACTCCCTGATTAAAAACTTTAAAGTTACTTCACCTTGAGGCAAGCAAAATCAACATAACCTGTTAAAATTCCTAAGGTTTTTTGGATTATCTTAGGCGGGCCAGAAATCAGTATCAGGAAAGAGGAACTCAAAGGGCCCCTAAAATTGGGATTAGAGAGCGATTGGGTTTTGAAAGCTCCCAGAGATAAGGATGAAACCCCCTTTTTTCATCTGCACCTTCTTCTTGAACAAGTTTTTGAAACAAACTAATGATTCCATTTGCCCAATAAAAGCATGTGGTCTACTGTTCTTATCGTCTCGCAAGGAGACGAGATCCCTCGATGGAGTCTATGTTGAAACAAAGTTTATTTTTCTCCTCTAAATCAAAGTCATTTTTCTCTGGTTACGGAGTCGACCTTAGTTCTAAAAAGGGGTTAAAAGTTCTTTCGAGATTTTCGGGTTTTCGGGGTTCGACTATTCACAAAGTATGTTTTTTAATAACATCCCCAAAGTCCCAGTACCGAAGTCTCGAAAAAGTGATTGTTTAAAAGGAATTGAACAGTTTTTAAAGTAATAATTGAAAACGGTAACGAATTTCTAAGCCTTTCACATGATTCTTTTTCGGCCATCTCAAACTTAAGCAACATTTCAAATGTCCCGACGCACTTTTCACGAAGTACCTTTTAATCATGATTAATTAAGGTTTAAAACATACTTAACAGATCGTTAATCAGTCGCAATCTGGGAAATCAAAGAGTCGACCTTGAGTCTCCTTAAACCCCGATTCCCGAAGTCGCGGAATTCTTAAAAGCTAAAGCTATGTTTATTAAGAAGTAAGAAGGTTTAATGATAATAAAATCCCATCGCGATTTCACGAATTGGGATTTCTTGCGTTAAAGATTCGTTGTAGTCCCGATACTCCAATCTACGAAAGTAAAGACCAACCCCTGATCACAATTAATTAAAGGGTTAAAACAAGTGGTTAGCGCCTAAATAGATCCCATCATGGTTTCACGATTTGGGATTTACTTGTGTCATACCTCTTGGGGACACGATGCTCGAAACTCTGAAACACGAAGTCCCAAAAGAATTAAGCGCTTAAACAAAATTAACTTAATTTTAAAACAAGCATTAAGGGTATTAAATAACTTTCCGTGTTTCACTATTCAGAAGTTTTCAATGACATTCCTTTCAAAGTCTCAGTTTTAAATCATCGATTTGTTGCAGTATCTATAACAGATTACTGGAGATATTTTTGACATAAAGTGCGTATCTCCAGGCATACCATCCCCATTAAAGCATTTAATTTTTATCGCCTGTATCGGTACGCTAAATTTGATACAGGTTAAAGGTTAATACAGTTTTTTTATTTTGAATTTCATTCTTACTTTCAGACTTGGAGCAAGTTACACTAAGAAGAACTCACACATTTTTTCTGCAATAGGTTTTCATTTTAGCACAAACATCATGGCACCCAGAAAAGTGCCTAAGAAGACTGAGGAGGAAGGTGAAAGCTCGAATCCGGATGGAGATGTTATATCCAACACTACGCCGCATGCTCTGGATTCAGTCAAATCATGGAGGCAGATTTTTGAAACTTTAGACTATGAGATTAGGAATTGCCTAGATGATTTCAGAAATGAAAGGACCAAAAATAAACTCAGAGACATAGCAGAGTCTGAGCTTCACAAAATAGCCACGCAACCGAGACTCATGCCATACAATGACATGATAGGTTGGGCTTTAGAGAAAAATGACATTCAGACAAGGAGCATTCTAAACAACCAAGAGGTCGTCGCTGACTCGTTCAAACCCGAGCATATCCAAGTAATGTATAAATTCCCCCCTACTTCTAAACACTATTATAATGTCGAATTCATAGCAAAATTTCTAAGAAAGGAGTGTACAAAATTAGATCAAACATATCCAACTATAATCAAAGAATGGTGGGGAATTCCAACGAGATTTAGAGATGATACTCATGGAAGTTATGCAACAACTCCGTTAAATGAATACATGGTTTATATAACTTTGATGCTATGTAGAAGTTTTGGGAAGAAAAACCCTATCCATTTCCCTGCAGAATGGGTGCCACTTATACATGAAGTAGTCGAGGGTTACAGTTTCAACTGGGGTAAAATTTTATCAGATAATCTAACTAAGGATATTGCATAGTACCAAATGACAAAATCGAAAGGCCGACCTGCATATTTTTACATGTATGCATATATTATGGATGATATCTGTTACATGACTCCTTTCCCCTTGATGAATTGGAGCTGGAACCCAGCCTGCACGGAGCCCATTCATGTTTATCATTCTAAACTATGGGAGGAGAATGTTAAAGATTTATTTTACGAAATATGTCACTACATGGTGATACCTTTGGACCAAATTTTGTATGGTTATGCACCCCCTCCTATTTCAAAGTTAATCGTGGGAAACCTCAAGGCGATTGCAGATTGGTTTATAGAAGAGGTTTTCTCCTATGTCAGGGTTTTCGGGTGCTCGATTCCTCCTCACGCACTTCCAAAATTCCTTCCCGACAGACTGGTGTGCAGGGAGATGGCCTACCAAATAATAACAGGTGGCATCGACACTGAATTGAAAGAATCACAGAAGAAGTTCTGGCCACTTTTTCTTGTACAGATTGGGAAGTGTTCACTGCTTAACTTGGTCATTCCAAGGTTGAAGCTGCAACACTGGAAGACATCAAATTGATAGATATTGAACTCATAAAACATGACCCTTATAAAATTGTAGGAAATCACCTTACTCATTGCAGTATGAAAATGTACGAACATGAAGCTTCTCCCCACGATGACATATTCAAGGGAGCCAGAACCTATGAGGAAATATTAGACAGAGTTCAGGCATTATCACCTGACCTACATACCAACTTTCTGACTTTCCAGAAGCACAAGCGAAGTGGTTTGATGAAGATACTGTAGGGAGAATCAACGAATCCTCCTCCATATCAGGGAAGTACTCCCCCAGGTTTCGGATTAGAGGCTCATGATAAAGGGACTGCAGAAGAAAATCCATAGAAGACTGAAGCGTCTTCACAAAAAGCAGAAGCTTAACAATCAAAGAATCCAGGGTCTGAAACAAGTTCCAAATCCGAGACTCCTTCAAAGTCGAGTCAAACGTTTCCTCCTTTATCATCAACTATTCCTACTGATATCCCTAAAACAATAGGAGAAAATCAATCTACAAATTTGGGTAGCCCTATTACATCATTGACCAGTCAAATTTTGGGACTCCTCATCTGGAATTCATTTATGTAAACGACCTTACTCCTATATCTAGAGAAGAGATACCCCCCTCTAAGTACTTTTTTAGTAAGAAGAGGAAGGCAGTACTAAAACAAGAAATGCATCTGAGAGAAGGCACAATGGTGAAGAAACACAGAGTGCTCGTAGATGGGAAAAACCTAGAAGAGGAAGACTTCGCCACAGAAGTAGCATGCTCTATGGGAGCTTTGGCAACTGCCAATTTATTCTCAGTTGACGCTCTGAAAAAATGGCTAAAGGAGAAAAATCAAATGATAGCTCAGTTGCAGGACCAAATAAGGCACACATAAAATAATATTCAAGAGGAGGTAAATCAAAGAGTTGAAAATGCCAGGATTGCTGACGATCAGGAAATGCAGTTGTTGAAGTCTAGTTTAGATGAAGCAAACAAGAAGATGCAAATGAGTCAAGTACACGTTATTCGACAGGAGGAATTAGTGAGACATCTACATGCTGAGTTGAAATCTATTGAAGGACAAGTTGTGAATATAACAACATTTCAAGCCCAAGTACTAGAGGTGCATGAGAAACTACAAGAAGAACAACAAAACATGCTTTCTAAAATAAAAATCGTTCAAAACTACTCCCTGGAAACAAGCCACTCACTGAATAATATTGCTTTCAGGGAAAAAGAGGCTACAACAACTCACATTGCTTTTCAAAAGGCAGTAGCGTTTTTAGCTAGAGAGGAAGTACCAACCACCTCAAAGATGACTGTAGAAGAACATATCAGGGGAGACATCATATTAAAAACATGGGAGGCCAATATTGCCGAAAGCAGGAAAATGGAAAGAGAAGTTAAGAAAGAATGTGAAGAAGTGTTTGATCAGCTAGATACAAAAACACTAGGCATTGGTAAAGGTGATTGTCCTAGGCTATTAAGACATATCAATGTTGTAAGGCATCAACTGCATATCAAGGGGAGTTGGAATGAATCCCAACTCGAGATTTCACAATTGAAACAGCTTGACATCACCCAAATAGATAAGTGGCTAGTAAAGCCGAATCTATAGTTGCAGTCGACAAAGTTTGAAAAGGGAAAGATTGAAGAGAAGCTGCCCCAAATTCAAAGGAAGTTGTATGTGTTTGAAGAAAAGGATACTACAGAACCTTCCAAGATTTTGGTGCAGTTTCTAGACAGGTGCGTCGAGTGTTATGGACCAAGCGAAGGAAGCGCTTCAAAGAAATGATGAAGTAACACATGTATGCTCATTTTTGTCCAACTATTAGAAAAGTAAAAAGTAACCGAGCAAACGGTTCAAATTTGTATTCTATAACTGTAGCACTGAGGAGATTAGGAGAATACCAACCATTTAGGGTTGATGATTTTCTTTGTATAAATACAGTTTTGAAAGAGATACCAGGGGATTTTTTCCTTGGCCGATTGTAGCAGAGAAATTTTTCATTTGCCATAATTAATACAAATGCAAATCGAAGACTCCAGATCCCGTCAAGTTTGAGTTATGTGTTCCTCTGTTATTTCATATTTAACATCATTTCTTATTTATCTTTAATGTATGCTTAGCTGCAATTTAGTACAACCTCTACTGTGGTGATTGATTTATTTAGTCATCTAATTGTTTACAATTTTTCCTCTGTATCGGCTATCAACAGGTACAAGACCTGTGAATTACTTTGATTTCCATATCTTATGCTTCATTAAAGTTTCTCTTTTCCATTTTCTTCTTCTGTCACAAAGTGAGATTCCTCCTTGGTTGATGCCTCACTTGGTTCCACAGCTTATGTTTTCTTTCATTTCATGCATGGTTTTCAGTTTAACTCAGATACGGGAAACGACCTTTGATTTTGTTATACTATTAATTCAAAATTTCGGGAATTTTTCTTACATAATCTAAATAGAAACAACAACCTAAAAAACAACAAGTTTTTAAAACTCTTTTCCCTCCATGACTGTACCTATTACGAGACAACCCCATATCGAACCCTGTCTTTCAAACCAGACTAGTATCACTTTAACTCTTTTTAACACCATATTAAAAATTGCTACCACCTGGGTTGAATTTGAACGTTCATGGGCATCCATTGAGTAGGACATTAGTGTCCAAGAACAATTGGAAGCTAGACAAAGACAACTCAGAAATCAACCATAGCTCCTTTTTCCTTAAGAGTTGTTCTCCCTTTCTTTATATCTAGACCCTCTTATTTTTGGATGCCTATAATTTATACTTTCAAGCCTTAAGTATAAACTCTGGAACAACACACACTTTAATTGTGGAGAGCCCTAAAAGCATTGTTTAGGGCCTCAAAACGACCCCAGAAGTTAGGGACCTGAAAACTAGGAAAAAACTGCCGAACTGGAAAACTGCCAAAATGAGCCAGTTGGAATAGGTGGGAGGCCACCGACATCCATTTGGATCATATTGAATCATCCTCAATCATATTTTCTCTTAAGAAAAATAAAACATATTTCTTATTAGAATTAATCAACTTCTTGGCTTGGTTGGCACTTACTAGTGAGATATTCCAATCACCTTTATGTGTGCTGATGATGTAGTACTTCCCATCCTTGATTATTTGGTACTAGTTGTCTCTTTGCATGAATATTTCATCCCTCATATACATGTAGGGGCTTACAAACACTACTCCACGTATTTCAAGGGGTACTACGTCCAATTCCACTTCATTAATAAAATCAACACTTAAAGCAAATTTAATATTACACTGTTTCATTAACTTGATATTTGTATCCTTGTTTACCCATATCAATGGATATAAGATAGGATGATTATGAACCTCCAATCCAAGCTTGCTGACTAGATCCATTGCTATGATATTAACCTGTGAACCATAGTCAAATTGGGCATATTTCTTGGTCTTCTTGACCTAGATCTTGATGTGGAAGAGTTTGGTAATATCCTTCTCTTCCTGGTGATCAAGGATACTCAAATTCACCTCATTTTTCAATGATGTGAAAACAATATTTTCATCCACATCGGAGCTGATTTCAACCTGATTTCTCGAATCCATGGCTAGAAGATTATTTTTCTTTGCATCCTTCTTGTGGTTCTTTGAATTCAACTCTAGATGTAGTTTCCAACAATTTCCCTCAGTGTTCCCATCAATATTTCAATGGTTAAAATGGTTGCTAGGATCCGTGCATTGATGTGCAATAGTTATCGTCTTCTTCTCCTTTCCTCCTTTCCACTTCTTCTTCCCCTCCTTGGAAGCTTCCTGATTCTCTCTCTGCTTGGAACCGCTTGGATTCCATTTCTTGTGGCCTATGTTTTCCAAATACTGTACTTGTACACATCCCTCGTCCATTATCCTCATCTTGAAAAATATCACTTTATTTCGTAGATGGATATGTAGACTCCTCAGATACTTGACAAGTACATCTAGGTTATTAGGAGAGATACCCAACACAATGGCCATATTTTTCAACTCGATGGTGTACTCACATACACTCTGCCATTTATTTTTCCTGAATGAGTGCCATTGGATCCATTGGTCCTCTACATAATCGATAGTGTTGAATTGGGACTTGATGATGGTTTTTAAGTCCTCCCACCTAGTTACTAGTGGATCTCCTTCCAACCTAAGGGTTTTTGTATGGATTTCCCACTAGGTTAAGGCATGAACCTCTAAATTTAATCTAGCTAATGATCTCTTTTGTTCTTCATCTATATGGTGAATGCTGAAATATACTTTTAGTTGTTGCAACTAATGATTCAATTTTAATGCATTGATCTCACCTTGGTATGAATTTATGTCCATTTTTTCTTCCATATTAAATAAATATTGTGAAGGGTTTATGGTACTGGAACTTGGCTTCTCTTTCTCAGGTTCTTTCCACGACTCCTTTTTTGGGTCTTTGTTCTCCCTTAGTTTTCCATCTAATCTGATCTTTGAGTTCAATCCTCCAACTTCTCCAAACTATTCGAGCTTGCTTGCTAGAGATGCCTTGATGAGGGACATATTGCAAGATGTGTCATTGACTTTCTCTTCCAACCTTGTAAATATCTCCTCTGTTGGATCTTGAAGGATGTTATGAATAGACTTGTTGGCCATGGCTAGGGTTCTGTGACTTTCTTCTTAAAATGATTCCTATATGTAATGTTCCCCAACTTAATTGAGGTCCATTACATACATAAATACTGAAAAATTAATTTTTTTAAAGACAACTAATTTCTTGTAGCTTACCAACTACATATGACACATAGATTTAACCATTTGATTGATACCATAATTATAAATGCATCTACAACATAAATAAAACCATGAATGAAACTATTTAAGTAAACATAAAACACACAACATTCACATGGACC
Source organism: Picea engelmannii (assembly GCA_009831015.1). NCBI lineage: Eukaryota > Viridiplantae > Streptophyta > Pinopsida > Pinales > Pinaceae > Picea > Picea engelmannii. Next base: position 458,559 of record ML799952.1, on the reverse strand, counting down.
ATTTGCACAATGTAATAAACAAAATAATAACAACAAAACACTTATCTATCAATAATTAACCAACTAGTTTCATATGAAGGATGAACCTCCTAGCCATAGGCACTGTTGTTCGTTTTCTCTCAACAATAGGCCATCCCCGAGCTGAGGCTATGAGTCCACAAAGATATTTGACCCTCTCAAATGTTCACTCTCAACACACAACCCCAAACCCAGGTTCCAAACTCCAGCAACAATTCCAATCTTCCATCTCTCTTCCCCACAACCTGCACAACCCAAGGAATGTACCCCCTTCACTAATCACAGTCCCTAGGGTTGTACCATTCATTTATCAGGGCTTCTTGTGCACTCGATTGGCCACAAATATATCATATAGGGACATCCAAGAACTCTTAGCTACTATAGGAGTGTTCATAACAACCTTCATAAGGATCTTGAACCATTTATTCAACAGGAAAATGCACTACAGGATTAAAACCCGTTTTATAGGAACACATGCCTTTTTCTCAGCATAAAACACAACCAAACCATGGATGCCTTCAAGCACAACATGGTTGGTTCTCTTCCCAACACTTAGCTCCTCCCTTGCTGCCCAAAATCTACATGTAAAAATTGTCTCCCTTCTTCATACAAATTTCCTTCTCTTTCCCGTGCTTGCTTGAATCACACTCTTCCCAAGGATGATTGTACTCATGTCCATTCTCTCCAATAACTATGGGATGTGACTCCTCACACCCACCCTCTTACATGAGTTTAATGATTGGCTTTGGAAACACTCAACAACAAATAGAAGGTTATACACAATGATAATAATTTAAGGAATGTGGGTTGGATTAATACCCATAAATAACCCCCCTTGGAACCCCTCTTTCTAGTGGAATCATAGCCCCCATCGTTTTCATCCCTCTCGTATCGCAACCAACGACTACTATTTTTAATAATTATTTCAATATACATACTATACACTTCGGTCCCCAACCACATTAAATCAATATGGGATCTTCACCCCAACGTATCGACTCACTAGCCTAAACCACATTTATACAATTACATTATAATTTGCAGGGATTAAAACTAGGGATGTTACACTGGATCCCTGCAACTTTCCACAAATACCACAAGAAAACCTTCTCTAATACAAATATGATATGTAAACTACCATGGATATTCCACTTGACAATTCATCACAACATATCTAATAAAATATTGAAATCTTTATTGTGAAGGTTGATTTCCTTTACATCTCAGATTCTTTAATTATTAGTTTTCTACTTAAAATGTATGAAATAGTTGAAATGTGAAAAATAGAGAACATAAATAAATACTCACACACCATTCACAAATAAACACAAGATACAACCTGGGAAACTCAATAATGGAGAAAACCTAGCTAGAAGGTGAGGCTACTCTGCTATCTTTTCTTCAATTGCAAGTACAAAGAAAGAGGCACTCTCTGTGGAGTTTCCTTTGACACTATGGCTTGTATGGCTAATACATAATATCTCCTCCTATGTTATACTCTAAAAATACCACTCCTAGGTGCTCCGCTCAACTATGGAACAAATACAGTGCTAAAGAATGGAACCCCTTTGGAACCCTTTCTCCTCCTAGCGACCCGATATTTAACATTGCCCAATAGCCATCTAGGGGTAGGGTTTTGAATTCCTCAACCCTCAATTGTGATAAAGTTTTGGACCTTCTAGAATCTTCTTGAAATTCCATATGTGGCTATCCCCATATGCATGAGTAATGGGGGTTGACGTGGCATCCACTCATACCATGGTGGTCAACACGGTAGGTCAACTTGCAAGTGACATAACTTTTTCATACGAGTTCCTATTGACGCGATGTTTGCACCGTCGAAAAGGTCTCAATGTGTAGAATAACGCCAAGGTGTCTGATCAAAATATAAGAAATTTTTGACCCCAAAACATTTCAGTTGATAACTCAAAATGGATTTGAAAGGTTTCAAACTCCAATTTTCCACTTTGAGACCTACCATTAAAATCACCATGCAAGATGATTCCACCATTTTTTTTCTACTCTGAAAGCATAGAGATAGATGAACAATAATATAATGATCCAATCTGGATCAAATGTTCTTCCATGCATTCACAACAATTTTCTTTTGTAACTTTAATAGAAAATTCAAGGTTATTTTCACTAATACTACTTCTAATATCACTCCTTGCTTCTTCTTGTGACTCATCTTCAATCTTGTATTCATCAATTCATTGTATGATTCCTTCTCATAACCTGGTGATGAATCATCAACCATATCTTGTGTTGCAATTTTATCAACCATTTTCATTAGATCATTTGTGTTATAAGTAACATATATCATTTGCATCAAGTTATTTGTGTCACAAGTAACATCAACCTTTTGTATGAGCTTATTTGTTGTATCAACCATGTTGTCTATTTGTCGCCCATTTTCTATTAATTTTAGTTGGAGTGGTTCAATTAGTTTATCCTTAAGATCAATTTGTTTGTGAAGATCAATAATACAATTATCCAATTCATGCAAGGAGTCTTGTAGTTCTTTAATTTCCCGATTAGTGTTTTGCAAATGCTTTCCTCCTTTACCCATTTTGATTTGCAATTGTCACGCTCGTTTGTACTCATCTCCAAAAACCATAAGGTGTTGGGTATTTCTGATAATGCCCCCCAAAGTGATCTTTTACACCAAGTTGACCTTAGTGACCTCCTTATTCAATTTCTAGCAAGCTTGTATGAAAATTTTCACAATTGAATTTTGAAAGAAAAAAACACCTTATTGATTTGAAAAACTTTCATGTAATTTCTCTTTGTACAATTCATTGACTTATCATTCTTCTTGAGTTTTTACAGTTTAATGATTCAACCAACTCTTGATTCAAAGAAATTTATCCACAACTCTTAACCTTTTACTACATCGAATTACACACATTTGTATGATTGTTTAATTTAGAATGACAAATAACTTATAGGTGTAAATATTAATTGTAAAAAATGGGTATAAAATCAAGTATTCAAAAAATCATACACAATCACACACAAGTACAATTGTCCTTATTAACCCATCTTATTCAAATTTCTTGTCCTTATTAACCCAACTTATTCAAATTTCATAACAAGTTTATGACACATCCACTACCAAAATATGAATATTTTTACTAAAGTAAACAAAACTTTTAACTAAACTTCCATTTAATGTTTTCAATGAAAATATCTTTTCTACATTTCAATAAAAAAATAAAAATATTAAACTTATTTTCTTTTCCTTTACAAATTTAAACTATACTTAAAAAAATTGCACTACATTAATCTTGCCATGAAGGCATCCATATGTATAGATCCCAATTATTTTGAATAACGAATCCAATATCACCACACAAAGTGATTTTACAATCAAGTTGTCCCATTGTCCTCCACTGGTGAGCAAACTCATGGTCCCATCTTGAACTTTTAATTGTGTTTCTGCACACGATTAAAAAAAATTATAGCTCACACTTTTCAACCAAACTATTTTTCACTTATTCTTTTGTAGCATTAAAATAATGTACAGAAACCAATAATTCAACTTTATAATCTCTATTATATGGAGCTTCTTAGGATGATAAATGAAAAGATACCATGCAACTTCTCCATTTTAATATTCAATGAACTGTATCGAAATATCTTAGGACCTCATGCTTGTTGATTTGATTTGATTTTCTCTTTGCAGCGAGTCATCTATGTGAGTTATTTTTCATTATCTTTTTTATTAATATGTATCTCATGTGATCTTCATGATAGCCAACTCACATACATGTGGTCCACTCCTTTCAGGGATGTGTGAGACATGTGGTCCACTCCTAGCTGAACTTAGCCAACGATTTTGTCTGGAAGTGTTGTGTATCTCGCTTTCTAGCAATGTCTGGATAGCATTGGTGCTTCTTAATGAAACATTTACTATATAAAATATGGTTGCATAGTCGGTCCCTTTTCTATGTTGGACAATGAAGCATTAAAATATACTTAATCATAGTCTAAACATTTTAGAACTTGAATAAGAAAATGTAATATGATTCAAATCAATTGATCTAAAATTTTAGCAATACAATTCATCACAATAAATTCATTATTTGAAATACAACATATAACTTAACCTATCAATTTATATAGATAATATCATAATATTTAATTTTATGAAATTTTTTACACGTTGAATACTTACATATAAGTGATTTTTCATTTAATTATAAACATCCAATGTAATCACATCTCAAAATTGGAATATGAAGTAACAAGTAAGGAATACCTTCATTATTTGAAATGCAACATATAACATATCAATTTATATAGATAATTTTATAATATTTGATTTTATGAAGTCTCTTACACATTGAATACTTACATAAAAGTGATTTATCATTTAATTATAAACATTCAATGTAAACACCATGTCAAAAAAATGTCTTGGTAAGATAGACAAGATGTCAGAGTCGAGGGTTTTTGATGGGCGGGAAAATGGAGGAACCAGAGCCGAGGCGATTTTGAATGTTCACTGGAGGGAGGTCCGGACAGTTTTGAGTTTGAACCAGTTCAGATAGAAATCGATAAGATCTTTCTACTAAACATTCTCTTTCTATTGGCTGTCGCTTTGTTTTTACTTTGGTATCGGGTTTCATTCCCCTTTCATTACATCACGTGCGTGTCTTTTTCTCCCAGCGGAACTCGGCTTTGCAATCTCGAGAGAGGTTTTCTTACTTTCCGTTGAAGCGTTTCTTTCCCCTTTCATTGCATCACATGCGTGTCATTTACTCCCAACGGAACTTGGCTATGCTACCTTGAGAGAGGTTATTCTTACTTTCCGTTGAAGCTCCAGCGGAAAACTCGGACTGACATTTTAGAAAAGGGTTTACACTAATGTTTTTGGCACCCAAGACAGGCGTGACAAGGCGTGGAACCACTTGAGCCATTGACGTTTCCAACTACTCCATAAGCCGGTCTGGACCACTTGGATACAGTGTTGTCTCGAGCGGGGACCTCCACTCTCAGCCTGAGGGACCACTAGCTGGATAGAGAGGTCGTTTTTCTCCTTTACAAGTATTGGGCGGACTTTCCCACCTTTTCCCTGACGTCTAGCTGGAGGTTTTCGATGTGTTCTTCAAGGTTTTACTTTCTTCTGGTAGTTGTCCTTACCCGTTGACATAAGGTATCTCTTTCTTGTTTTACGTCTTTTGAGCATCGATATATAGCACAGGACTGCTGTTACCAAGTTTTTTCCTACTAACTTTTGCTGATCTGTTTTGAGTTCCTCGACTGTTTTTCCCTTGACGCTCTGTTCTTTATTCTCCTATGCCCCCACTTGCCTCGACTTTTTGGATGGGCCCCTGCACCTGACAAACTCTTTGGACTTTTCCTGCTTGTCATAACCTGTTTTGTCTCCTTTTTAGTCGCCCAATGGAGCCAAATGATCATGCTCCTTCTGCAGAAGGTCAGGGTGATCCATGGGACCGACATGACTTTATTGATTCGATAGATAATCTTTGTACGAATCATTTTCTTTCCAAAAACCGCTCGGACCAGAACCTGCCATTAAACAACAGACTAAAGAACTCTACCTGCTCTGTCAGTCTGTCTCACCTATTAGTTGCTCCTGGGACTGTCGGTTCATCTTTTCCTTACTCAGAAGCAGCTAAAGCTAGCTCTCCAGATAGACTGAAAAACAGTAATGAAGGTTTTACACAGTTAGTTTCCAGAACTGGCAGGGGAACCTCTTTATCAGGCATCAGGATCCCAGATGCTTCACCACCTCAAAAAGTCTCTGGTCTCCGCAAGAAACCTCAAAAGGTTTGGAAACCAAAACACAAACATCCCAAACTAGTTCTTGGAATGGATATTGGTCTTTTGGAAGATGTTAATCTAGCTTTATGTGCTCTAGTTGGGCATCTGGCATACAAAGAAAAGTGTACCCAGAAGCTGGAGGATTGGATTGCATACTACTGGAAACCACTCCTAGGTTACCAGCCAAAACAACTTCTGCTTCTAAATGGATGGTTAGGTTTTATTTTCAAGTCTCCAGAAGATTCAACTCTGATATTGGAAAGATTTTGGCCTTTTGATGGGGGAAGTCTCATGCTAAAACGCTGGAGACTGGGATTTAACCCATCCACAGAGTTCTTTAGCCACATACACCTTTGGGTTCTCCTTCCAGGCCTCCCCCTTCAACTCTGGAATCACCGGGCTCTTGAATCCATTGGAGCTTCCTTAGGACGTTTTTTCATGGAAGATAAAAACTCACTTGAGGCTCCAGACAGAAGAATGGCGAGAATCTATGTGGAAATAAACATATAGGCTGGACTTCCTGAAGTGTTGGAGATTGACTGGCGCAACCAAATCGTCATATAGCGATTGGACTACCTTGGTATCCCGTTTCGTTGTTCTATTTGCCGCAGAACAGGTCATCTTCGAAGGGATTGTTCAAAATTCCCCCAGCCGGAAGTTGACATAGATCCAGCGGAGGACCTGTTATTCAATGGATACATTTCCTCACCAGAGCAGCCTGCATTGGAGACTCCAGTACAGATTGGACCTGATTCTTCTTTGGGTGACAACTTTATGGATAAGTTACAAATCTTTTGTCCTGCTCTTTATGGTTCCCTTTATGCCCGGGATAGGCTCTATCTTATCGAGCATGTTGACCTTATATTGCCACCTGACCCTAAGTCTCCCCTCATAGATCTGTTTGACTTCTCTTCTAAGCCACCAACTTGCAGACCATCTTCCCCCGAGCCATCTCCAACAGTCATTGCGAGCTCTCTCCTCACTGACCAGCCGACAACTACTAGAGTTTCGGGGAAGATTCCCATTTCAGGGACAGACATATCACATGACTCCATCTCCCCAGCTGGATTTTCAGAGCCATCTCATTCTGGTACACAACTAGATAACTTGCTCCAGGATATTAACCCAGCAACCACTCTTCCTTTTGACTCGATACACTTACATTCCTATAATGGGAAAACCATTGTGAATCCTTCCCCTCTATCTTTTGATCAACCTTCTTATTCTTCGAGAAATCCTACACCTTTTACAGATCCTACCTGGTCAAAAGGTATTGGGCTGGAACTCTCGCCTCTGAAAACTCGCAGTGCGCGAAAGAAGACTCTGACAGATTTGTCGTCTTTGACCATTTCTACCTCTGTTCCAACTAACGGGGCACTTATAGATTTAAAAGCCCTTGCCAGAGGGAAATCATGATCCTGCTATCCTTTAATGTGAGAGGGGTTGGAGGACCCCTGAAACAAGCCTCTATGCGAAGACTTCTTGAGCAGATCCAACCGTCTATCATCTTCTTACAAGAAACCTTAGTGGAAGCAGCGGTGGCCAGGGATTTCCTGCATCAGTTCCGGCCGAGCTGGATCTCCTGTGCAACAAGATCGGTGGGGAACTCGGGGGGCTTACTGGTCTCATGGGACCCAAGCTTATTTTATCTTGCACCTATGCTAAGCCCTGGGGGTATCTTACTATCCGGTTTTTGCTTCGAACTCAACAGATCCATCAACTTGCTCAATGTCTACGGTCCCTGTACAGACCGAAAAGCTTTCTGGCAACGACTTGATGACCTGGGCTTACTGGCAGCCAAGAATCTCATTCTGGTTGGTGAACTCAACCTAATTACTAGTCCTAAGGAAAAATGGGGTGACAAGGCATTGTCTGATCCCTTAGCAAAGTTATTTAATCATAGTTTTTTCAAAAATGACTTGATAGATATGAAGCCTGCCGAGTTGCTACCCACCTGGAGGAATGGACGACATGGAGCTGAAAGTATAGCAAAAAGACTTGACCGAATTCTTATAGCTGAGGAACTTCTCTAGCCCTCTTATTGTAGCCAAGCTTGGGATTTTCTTCCCTTCATGTCAGACCATGTTCCTATCTGTCTACAGTTGGGAGAGGGCCGATATGGAACCAACAAGCCTTTAAAATTTAATCATCGGTGGCTAATGGAGACATCTTTCATTTCGTTGGTAAAGGAGGTTTGGTTGGATCAACACTGCCCATTTCCTAAAGAAGCCCAAGTGCGCCTGATTAGAAAGCTCACCTCATTAAAAAATAAAACGATTCTATGGTTAAGGGATAAAAAGAAAATAGAACAGGCAGAGCTTACCCGAATTGAACATGAGCTGGAACATTACCAATTTCAAAAGCTACAGGAGCATAGTCGAGGGGATATCGACTATAAAATTTTCCGGCTGGAAGAAGCACGAAATTTGCACTTGCGGGAAGACGAAGAGAGATGGAGATTGAAGAGCCGAATGCTCGGGCTGGCTGGTGGTGACAAAAACACCAGATACTTTCATCGATTTGCCTCCTCTAGGCGAGCAAAAAAGTATCTCTGGGACATAGAGGATGAGAACGACATTTTTCATCATTCTCAGGCATATCTCAAAATCGCTACATACAACCACTTTAAAGATTTTTACAAGGCACCATCAGTTCCATCAATAGCAGCACAGAAAGAATTAGCAGGACTTTTCCCGAAGTTAGTCACGCCTAAGGAATCTTTGTCTCTAGAATCCCCCTGCTCAAAGGAGGAATTGCTAGAAGTTTTAAACAGCTTTAAAAAGGAGAAAAGTCATGGCCACGACGGCTGGTCGGTCGAGCTGTTCATACATTTTTTCGATCTCATGGGACAAGACCTGCTGGATGTGGTTGAAGATACGAGATGCAGAGGGAAAGTTAGTTCCCATCTAAAGAATACTTTTATTGCTCTGATTCCAAAATCAAATCTGCCCAGGCATTTTAATGACTTCCGTCCAATTTCACTCTGCAATCTCTGTTACAAAATTATCACAAAAATTATTGCCAGAAGACTTCGTCCCTTTCTCTCAAAGGTGCTTTCGGAAGAACAACTTGGCTTTCTAAAAGGAAGACAGATTCTTGATGCCATTGGAGTGGCACAAGAATGCATTCACTCGATAGAAACAAAAAAGCAAAAGGCCATTCTTCTTAAATTGGACCTCAAAAAGGCTTTTGATAGCATTAACTGGAATTTTCTGCATCTTGCTCTCATTCAGAGCGGAGTGGGCTTCACAACAACGAGCTGGATTATGGGCTGTATCTCATCAGCCACAATGGCCGTCCTGATCAATGGTGAAGCTACAAAGTTTTTTCACTGTGAGAGAGGGATCCGTCAGGGATGCCCTCTCTCACCCCTACTCTTCATTTTTGTCTTGGAAGGCCTCAGCATCTTATTAAAGAACAAACAAGCAGAGGGGATTTTGAAAGGGATAAAAATCGCCAGAATGACTCATATTCTGCATATTCTATTCATTGATGACATTTTGATCTTGTCAAATGCAAATCTTGCTGAATGGACCACCATTCATTCTATTCTAACTGCTTTTTGTGATGTTACAGGATTAGATATCAATATTAAAAAATCGGTCTTCCTTGCAACAAATGTCCAAGACCCATTGCTCACAGATTTAAAAGAGCTGTATGGAATTTCATCTCTGGAGTTATCAAAGGGATTCTCCTATTTGGGACACTTATTAAAAGCCTCCTGCTATACAAAACAAGACTGGGCCTGGTTAATCAACAAATTTGAAGTCAAATTACTAAACTGGCATAACAGATTTCTTTCCATGGGAGGAAGATATGTTCTGATAAAGGCTATTCTGGAAAGTATCTCGGTTTATTGGATGGCCTCAACAAATATCTCGGCAGCGATTTTGAATTCTCTTCGTCAACTCATCTTCTCCTTCCTTTGGTCGGGCAGCAAAAAGAGCAAGGGCTTTCATCTCTGCAAATGGGAGGTGTTATCAAAACCAAAGCCGTTGGGAGGATGGGGTCTAAAAAATCTCCCCCTTTTTTATAAAGCGCTCACGGCTAATACTCTGTGGAGAATTCTAATAAAACCGGGCCTGTGGAACAGAGTTATCTCAACAAAGTATCTCCGTCATCTCCCGGTTCATCTATGGATCAGATTTTCCTCAGGCAGCCCCTTAAAAGGTTCTCGAATCTGGAAACATCTCCTTTCCTCTCTTCCGGTTCTTTTACAATGGATCTCGTGGATTCCGGGCAATGGCTGCCTAATCGAAGTCGACAGAGATAGCTTCCTTGGATTGGGGAGTAAATTCATTCTCTCACCCCCTCTTCTAGCGCACCTACATGCAAAAAATATTATCTTTTTGAACCAATGCTTCTATCAGACAACAAAAGGTCCGTTTGGAGATTCTTGGATCAGTGGAGTAGATCTTCTACTTGCGCATGAGCTTCTTTCCGAATGGGATGGCTTCATCAAGACAATCAAAGATTCGGGCTTGAGACTTCAAAAGAAAACGGATACTATTAGCTGGACGGGCGGAGATGGCTCGGGACATCTCAAGGCAAAAAATGTATATCTTGCTTTGACTTTAGGTTGCTGGAAACCTATCAAAGACAGCTGGAGACTTAGATTTTGGAAAGATGACTACCCCTTGAAAATCAAACTTTTTGCTTGGATCTTGACTGAAAACAAGTTGTTAATGTGGGATAATCTACAAGCTCGTGGCTGGGAGGGTCCGAACCGCTGTATTCTCTGTAAGTCGGCCAACGAATCTTCACTCCACGTGTTCTTCAATTGTCCCTTCGTTAGAGTGATCTGGACAGTCCTCCATTCCACGCTGAAGATTACCTTTCCTTGGTCGGGCTCCAGTATACAAGACTGTATGCGCATCTGGTTCAAGGAAAACAACACACATAAATTGACCCTTATCCTTCTCTGCTGGCGTGTTTGGAAAGCGAGAAATGAAGCACTTTTTCAA
>ML799952.1:417278-446802 GCA_009831015.1 Picea engelmannii | reverse complement strand
TCTTTATAGTCATTTTCTTCTTCTGCTGGAGAGAGAGTCAAGATGCTGAGCTGCTTCCACACCATTCTTCAAGTATCTAGCCTACTAGCGTTAAGAACCTACATGGATGGATTTCCTCGGATTGGATTTGGATGTTGGATTTCTAAGGCCCTACGAATTCATCATTTAATTATAAACATCCAATGTAATCACATCTCAAAATTGGAATATGAAGTAACAAGTAAGGAATACCTTCATTATTTGAAATGCAACATATAACATATCAATTTATATAGATAATTTTATAATATTTGATTTTATGAAATCTCTTACACATTGAATACTTACATAAAAGTGATTTATCATTTAATTATAAACATTCAATGTAAACAACATCTCAAAATTGAAATATAAAGTAATAAGTAAGGAATACCCTATTGAATATCTCTATTTAAACATGCTTAGACAGTGCTATATTCTTTGAGCTATCAATGGTCACTAACATAAATTTCACTTTCAATTAAACTAGTATATAGTAGCTTAACACTCATATTGAACACTCACTTAACCACAAGATTTTCTTATTGTAAGTTCTAAAATTATGCTATGAATTTAACCCTTATTCATATTGCTATATTAATTATCTTTAATTTCAATTAAGTCAAATTAATGGTTTACGGTTAACCACATAATCCTCTTTCTTTTCTTATATATAGAAATTAAGAAGAATAAGTTGAATGATCGTCTTGTGTTAAGTGTTTGAATGTATATACTAGTAAGTTCCACACAAAGTAGTCTTAATATTCATTTACTTATGACTTATTTTCATTATTGAGACATAAAATTAATGTATTAAGTGTTTCTTATGATGATTTGGTTATTTACTTCATAAGATTTGGTATTATAGAGAAGGATTCTTGGTTTGGAGACATCATGTTGCAATATGTATGGTTTGATCCATACCTTTTTAGTTTCCAGATTCCAAATATAGCAAGGCTTAAGATTTAAAAAATATATATCTTATAATATTTTAAGTTAATTTTTTAACAACAAAAACAAAGTGATGAGAATTTTAGAGTTGCTAGATATGAGTTATATTTTTTAACTTAAATGTTAAACCATGCTAAAACTAATAAAATTTACTAAATTAAAAAAAATAAAAATTGCAAGATTTAATTATAGTAGGATTGGTGGAATCTTAAAGAATAAACAAGATAAGGTGGTTATTTGTACATTACTAAGCCAACCTAACTAGAAGTATAAATAATCACTATATCATTATGACTAAGGGTAAGGACCATACCATAGTCATTCAAAAATCATGTAGTAACTGCTCGACTCTGTAACTAGGCGAGATTTCACATGGAGCCGAAGAAGTTATGGATCTTGGACTGGGTTTTCGAATGGGTTTGTTTAGTTTTCTAGAGGGTTACCATGTTCGGTTTTTATGTCTCTAGAGTTTCCCAACTTAACTCAGCTTTTTCTATTTTGGCGAGTTCTACTCTTCTCGAACCCATTTGGTTTATATTACTTAGTTTTTAGTAGATTTTTCTTGGGTTTTATTACTCTACAGGCTGGCGTAGTTTTAGGGACTTGGGCCTAGCTACTAGTTATTAAGTCTCCACTTTCCTTTCTAGGTAATTGGACCTATTTTGTTGTTCCAGGCTCATCTTTGGTCAGTGGTGTACAGGTGGAGGTCCTATGTCACCTCTTAGTCGAGCTGACTTAGAAGGGAAAGTCACGACACTTATGAGTGATGATGACGAGGTCGTTTGGCAACAGGGGGTCTTTTCACTAGAGTCGATTCCTTGGGAGGGGCTCCACATTCTTCACTCTCGCCTGTATGTGATTTTACATCTTCTCTAGCTCATACTCTCTTCCAAACTCGGGACGCTACACCTCGTCATAATGTTTCCTTTCCTGCAGTTAATGGCTTAACGCAACTAGTGGAGGTATCAAAGTCTATTCTTGATACTATCTCGGGAGATAAGGGTGTGATATCGCCAAGTATTCTGAGAAAGTCTTTCAAGCAACCAAACCCTACGGGTGTTCGCAAGAAATTGTGGAAAGCTAACAGGAAAGTCAAACGCATGGTGTTGGGTTTGGATGTGGGCCTCGAGGAGACCTGTACGATGGCCTTGTGTGGCTTGATTGGCATAATTTATTATAACTATTTGAGTAAGGGGCCAGTCTTGGTTTGGATTGACAAACATTGGGTTCCTATACTTGGCTATGCACCTGAAATCCTTTATCTCACTAAAGGTTGGTTGGGTTTTATTTGTAAAACCCCGGAGGATGCGACCCTTCTTCTATATTCTCTTTGGGTTTTTGGGGGAAGCAATTTGATGTTGAAACATTGGCGGGTTGCATTTGACTCGTCGACTGAACATTTTCAGTTTCGACATTTGTGGGTTCTTTTGCTGGGATTACCTATTCATCTATGGAATGAAGGATCTCTTTGGGCTATTGGAGACTCTATGGGAAATTTTATTGCGTTGGATAGTCAGATCCTCGTTACTCCTACTAGGAATATTGGAAGAATCTTGGTAGAATTGGATATCTATTGCGGGTTACCAGAGGTCTTATATATTGAATGGCATGGCCATCTATTTTTACAGAGGTTTGACTATGTCGGTATACCTTTTTTGTTGCAACCTTTGCCGCAGAACGAGTCATCTCCGTCGACATTGTAAAGGTTCGACGAAAGAAGAATTGTCGGAGGACACTTTTATCCAAAGGGATCCCCCTGACTACGTTACAGAAGTGGACTCCTACATGAATGAGCCTCTTCATTATGGTTCGGAGCCTTGGAGCTAGGCAGAGCGCACAAAGACTCCAACTGGTAAGTTAAAAACTCTCTATCCTACCTTATATTCTACTTTGTCTACTTGGGAAAAGGATGCTTTGGATACTTCTCGTTGGATTTATTTATCCACGACCAAAGCTAAGGGGCCTACCGAGGGTGACAGGGTAGTAAATGACCCTGCCATAGTGGAAATGACGCGGTCGACTTGTTTGTTTCCTCTTCGATGGTTGATTCAGGGGTAAAACCTACACCTTTATTTGAGCCTCCTGCTCACTCCCCCCTCTGAGAGTCATCATACTAGACTTCCTGATTTGTGTACTGCTCGAGCTCGGGCTCATACCTCTTCCTCTTCATCCCCAAAGCAGTTGGATAGAAATGTGATTGGCCTTGTTTTTTGAGAATCTGAGGATGATTCCACTCTCAGTGTTGTAATAGACTCTTTGATCCCCTTCATTCGTGACTCAAACACAACTGTTAAGTTGCCAGTTTACCTGGGAAAGGTTGTTCATGTTTCATGTAGTGGTGAAGGGGATGGTACTTCTCTTACACACACTAAGGGGGCTGGGAAAGAATTTGCCTGGTCAAGGGGCCTTGGCATCGAACACTCTCCTATAAAGACCTGAAGCATTCAAAAAAAACTGGCAGGTATAACTTCACAGTCAGTTGACTCTGTTCCTTCCTCCACTAATAGTGGGGCTCTTAGAGCAATGAAAGCCCCGATGAGGGCTAAGTAATGTTGTTAATATCTTTAAATCTAAGAGGGATTGGTGGCACCCTCAAAGTTGCCTCTGTTTTTCATCTATTGGATCAAACTTGCCCGGACATTGTCTTTCTACAGGAAACCTTGGTTCACGAGCAAAAAGCTAGAGATTTCATGCATCTTCTTCGTCCTTCCTAGGTTTCGAGTGCTATAAACTCATTGGGTACTTCTGGAGGTTTATTAGTCACTTGGGACCCAAACATTTATGATCTGTCTCCTTACCTTACTATTGATGGTATTCTATTAACATGCAGGTGTATTATAAACAAGCGAGAGATCTCATTACTCAATATATATGGCCCTTATTCGGATCAGAAACACTTTTGGAGCTCGATGGCATACAATGGTCTATTGTCTCTTAATTGTAGTGTCCCCAAGGCCGAGCCCCGTTGCAAACCATGTTCTGAAAGAAATTGTAATTATGTTTTATAGGGTGGTGAGCCAATTTTTTATAAGCTGGTGGCTTATGTGTTTGTTAGGCCAGGGAGCCTAAGTGTTGAAGGCCAGGAGCTTGCTGTTGTATATGTAATCATGCAGAACAATTAATAAAAATTTGTAAACACCGCCAGGTGCAAACCGACCACGATGAATGAGTGAAGGGGGACTAAGCATCCATAGAGAGGGCAAGGAATTAGAGGCTGGAAGGTGGGAAAAGAGGCTAAGTGTTTAGCCTAGGGGGCTTAAGCCTGGGAATAATATTTTATTATTATTACAAAAGAACATGTGCCATTTATATTTTATACTAAGTTTATGACCAAGGGAAGGTGATGCGTGTTGTGGAACGCATGCAGTCTCCAGGGTGACAAGTGTCGACCTGGGTGCATGCAAAGAAAACGGCTAGGGGGGACCCTGAGGGGGTTCCTTCTCCCATTCGATCAGACTGCCTGAGCGTGTATGGGATCTGAGTAGTACGATGGACCCGAGTTCTGCAGAGAACCTTCGTGTGTGTCTGTGATCCGAAAGGCCTATGTCTGGCTCTGAGAAAACCTGTGTATACCTCCGTATTGAACTAGAAGCCTCTGATTGATTCCAAAAGAGTCGAATTCACCTCTGTTATGAACCGAAAAAACCCTGTGTTTGTTCTGAAGAGCCAATACACCTCTGTTCATAGCCATGGAGTCTGTGTCGACCCCTGTGGGAATTGATGGTCACGCAATCCCGAACCCATAGCCGTGGGACTATGTTGTAATGGTAATGAAAACTACTGAATTGAGCGGTGATAGGGGTTTCTCCTTCATTAGACTTGATTTGCTGAACGAGCGAGCCTGTGCATGGAGTCTCTGTCCCAAAGCCATGACCGTGAGACCATCCTGTGATTGTTGAACCAATTTGGGAAAGCCTGTGTCTATTTTTCCCGTGGGTTGTTGTGGCCACGCAGCACTGGACTGCGTGTGTCTTGTTGGCCTGTGAGCGATTCTCTCCAGGTGAGAGAGTGCGCAGAGGAAGGAGAGAACTCCTGGAAGGAACCTTGTATCTGCCACATATCCCGGAGACTTCCGGTCTGGCCTATTGCTGTAACCCAAGGCAAGGGAGATTAGCAGCTGAAGGACGATCCAGGTGACAGAGAAGGTGTATAATCCTGGGGTGGAACATGCATGTGGGGAATGAGGGTCTGTGGGAAGTGAGCGTGAGAGGTTCCTGGGAGAGAATCTCATCCTTGTGGCTGTGTGTTGTTTCCCTGTAACCTCAGCCTAGCCTAGGATTCCTTGTCTTGGGGTGGAGCTTAGTCCCAGCTCGGGGGTGACCCACTGCTGAGCTTGATGAGCAGTGCGGTCTAAGGCTGGGAGGTTCATGGAAGGCCTGCACTTGGTTGGTGGAATCTACCACTGTTAAAAGATAAGTATCTGATTATGCTTTAATCATGTTTTGCATGACTGTGCTGCTTATGTTATCATGAATTCTGCTGTGTGTATTAATTTATATTAAATGCTATTGATTGTTAATTATAGCGGTAAATAATATGTTTACTCTGAGTATAAATGTGTTTCGTTTTCTTAAATGCATGTTGTTTTATAAACCAGAGTGGGTGTTATATTTCCTCGAAGTTTGTTAACTGAAAGAGTGGTGTTACATTAATAATCTGATCATTTCTAGTGATCTGAACATTACCTTCTCTCCGGATGAGTTATGGGGAGGTTCCTCACTTCCTGGATTGTTAGATGGATTTTACAAAGATTTATTTCTTTTCAAAAATTTGATAGATATCAAACCGACCAAACTAGTTCCTACCTGGCAGAATGGGCGATCTGGTCCTGAGGCCATTGCCAAGCGATTGGATAGATGTCTTGTTTCTGATGGTTTATTATTCTGTGTTGGCATCTATAGATCCTGGTTGGAGTTTCCCTTTATTTCTGACCATGCCCCTGTCTTAGTACAACTGGAGATTCCTCCCATTTACAAATCCTATCCTCTCAAGTTAAACTCCCATTGCTTGCATGAAAAATATTACATGGCATTAGTTCATAAGATATGGAAGGACCCTATTTTCTTAACCGAAGGTGGCAGACAATGCATATTAGTTTGGAAATTAAAGGTCTTGAAGACTCATACTAAATTATGGTTTAAGGAAAGAATTGGCAGGAGCAAGGCTCACATGGCGACATTAGAATCCAATATAAGGGATACAATTGTGAAATTGGTGGGGGATTCAACAAATTTGGAAGCGGAAAAACATCTACAACAGATGGAACTTGAAAGGAATAATATATTACTTGGTTTTGAAGAACAATGGAGACTTCGAAGAAGGGCGATCTGGATCCAAAGCAGTGACAATAACACAAAGTTTATTCACAATTATGCAAATCACAGTAGGATTCGAAAACATGTTTGGGAGATCACTGATGAAAATGGGTATACACTCATAGATCAAGGAGCTATAATGGATAATGTTGTTCATTATTTCAATTTTTTTATAAAGCTCTGATTATCCCGAACACTATTGAACAAGTCAAGGTTACTGGTCTATTTCCACGGATGGTAAATGATGATGAGTCCTGTTCATTGTACAACCCAGTAACTATAGAGGAATTAAGGGCCGTTTGATCTCTTTTCAAAAAAGATAAGAGTCCAGGGCCTAATGGCTGGACGATCAAATTTTTCACCTTCTTTTTTGATTTAGTAGGGGAGGATCTCCTTGAGATGGTGGAGGAATCACGATTGAGAGGTTCTATTGTTGGGAGCCTAAATTTGACTTTCCAGACCCTTATTCCAAAGGAAAACAAACCATTTACATTTGAATATTTCCGCCTGATATCATTGTGTAACCTGTGCTACAAAGTAATCTCAAAAATCATTGCGAATCAGATACAACCGATCCTCTCTAGATCACTTTCTACAAAATAGTTGGGTTTTTTTCAAGGGAGGCTGATTCAAGATGCTATAGGAACATCACATGAGAGTATTCATAGCATAAAAAGAAAGAAATTAAACTCACTTGTTTTGAAATTGGATCTGTGGAAAGAATATGATTGCATTGATTGGGATTTTTTAAGGCTGACTTTATTAAAAGTGGGATTTGACCTCCAGATGACAAAATGGATTATGAGTTGCATAATTTCCTCTTCTTATGCAGTTTTACTTAATGGCAAGGCATCAATATTTTTTAAAAGCGACAGAGGATTGCGCCAAGGTTGCCCATTATCTCCATTACTATTTATATTGGTTATGGAAGGCCTCAGCCTTTTATTAAAACAAAGTAAAGGGGAAGGCAATCTATCAGGTATAAAAGTGTCCAAAATGATCAAAATTCTCCATTTATTATTCGTGGACGATGTCCTAATTATGACTAAGGCTACATTACAAGAATGGATGGAAATTGACAAAATCATCAAGTTATTCTGTAAAGCTTCAGGACTCATGGTTAATGAGTAAAAAATTACTGTACACTTTGAAGGCCTTTCTGATGCTGACCTTGTCCCTTTTAATTTGTTTCTTCCTTATAATTTTACCGATATTTCTATTGGTTTCAAATATATTGGATACTTTCTAAAGACTGGGGTGTATAGGGAAGACGACTGGAATTGGCTAGTGACCAAATTGGAAAAAATGATCAGACTATGGTGCAATAAGTGGTTGTCCTTGGGTTGTAGATACATTTTATTAAAATCAGTTTTGGAGAGTCAGCCGATATATTGGATGTCTATGAATACCATCCCTCGCTATGTTTTGAACAAGATCCAAAAATTGATGTTCAATTTCCTCTGGAGTGGTCACAAAGAAACTCGACAGTATCACCTTTGTAGGTGGGATCTTCTTTCCAGACCAAAGAAGTGTGGTGGTTGGGGGTTCCGAAACTTATTTATTTTTAATACAACCTTGACGGTAAATACTCTTTGGCATGTGCTGACTTGGGAAGGTATCTGACATAAAGTATTAATGGATAAATATTTGCCCAATACAACAGTTATCAATTGGCTCAGATTGGCCTCCTACAAATAGATTTCTACGTCAAGGATTTGGACTAGTCTTATTAGATCGGTCCATGTGATTACCCATTGGTTAAGATGGCTTCCAGGTTTGGGACACCTTATATCCATTGGCAGAGATCAGATCTTAGGTCTAGGTGACAAATCCCTTCTCTCGAACGCGCTTATCACACATTTAAGAAAGAAAATAATTACAGTTCTTGATCAAGCAAAAGTTTCACGGTATTCCTTTACATATTCCGAAAATTGGATAAGCAGGGAGGACTTGGGTTTTTTCAGGTAATTTGGCATTTTAATGGGAATCTTATTGTAGAGCACTTATAGGCATTGGTGTCTCACTCCAGGATACAACTGATACATTGTTATGGACTGAGGGTGATTCTTCAGGGATCATCTCAGTTAAAAATATATATTTTGCTCTTATATCTACACAGAGATATCCAATCTAGAGTGGTTGGCGGTTAAATATTTGGAAATGGGATCTACAACTTAAGATAAAATTATTCATATGAATGGAAGCAGAAAACAAGAATTTATCCTAGGATATCCTTCAAAAAAAAGTTGGGAGGGCCTTAGTCTTTTCTATCTTTACAAACAAAGTACTGAAGAAAATAACCATCTTTTCATCCATTGTACTTTAACCAAGTCAGTCTAGGGTAGATTAATTCCTATTATGAAGATAAAAAAAACTTGGGAAGGGTCTTCACTTTCTGAATATTTTTTCTCATGGACTAAGGACAAATCCGTTTCTCCAACTTTGGTTGCTCTTACCTGTTGGTATATTTGGTTGGAGAGAAACAAAGTTATTTTTGAAGATGCATCTCCTTCAGTTTTTTTAGTGGTCTACAAGACTCTCAGATCTCTCAACATGCTCCCCTCATCTCAAAAATCTATTCCTTTAAGAGCTTTCTCGATTACACAACAAGTTGGCTCCACTATTGCATGTTTCGATGGGGTTGCCATTTAAGGAGGCAAACAATGTGGAGTTGGTGGTGTTATCAAATATTCATATGTGACTATATATAGATGGCATTTCAACTATGGGGAAGGCATTAATACATAGACCAAACTTTTGGGAGTTTGGGCTACTCTCACTATTGCTAATCTTTTGTCTATTAAAAAATTACAGATATTGGGGGACTCAAAGGTAGTTATTGATTGGCTAACCATAGAGGTAGACTACAGGCTATTTCCATTGAAGGATGGAAGCTCAAAACAATGGATTTAACCACTTTATTTCAAGAAATTAGCTTTCATCACATATTCAGGGAATTTAACAAGGAGGCAGACCAATCATCAAAACAAGCACTCTTGGAACTGGAAGGCAGATTATCATATTACAAGTGGGAAAATGGGGTTGCAGGACCTCTTACACATATAATTTTTTTTTGAATCCTCCCTTAGTCGAATCTGAATAGGACTGCTTTCTTGCTGGACTCCTAGTCATTTGAAATGGTTTTTTTTTTTTTGACTAGATGAAATTTTTCTTTATATTTGCTAGCTCATTGAAGCATATATCCATGGAAGCTATATTTGTAAGGAAGCTATTTTTGGATAGTCTTTCATGTTTGTTTAGTGCCTAGCCTGATATGTATTGATCGAATCCTTGTCATGGATCTTTGATGATGTAAAACAAAATATACCCTAATATAATTTTGAGCGATTTTTCTATTGGAAAAAAGGACCATACCATAGTAGTATGAAAGAAAATTGAGTGAGACAAGTGGCATTCCAAACAAGATATTTTAGGATTTTACAAGAATTTTTATTAGAGATGGTACAAAAATCTTGGATATATAACATGTACAATGTTGCTAAGTGCCTATAAATGGGTTTAAAAGGTTTGATCAATAGTGGGAATATAATAATATATCTATTCTAAGTCTCTATCTATCTCCCCACTCAAGGAGTGATTGGGTTGGTATGGTTTGGACTTGCTCGATGTACTGCTCATTTTTTTGTTGGGAACACTATTGTTGATCGTTAGCTTGGGAGTGACTAGTTTTTTGTTCTCATCATGTAGAGGTTGATTGATTGGGTTGAAACCCTCACATGCTATGCGAAGAAGGATGATGCATGAAGGACCCCCCACTATAGGGTTTTTGAAAACATAAGTGAAGTGAAATCTTTGTCATACCCTTTTGGGAGCGTTAACAGATCATGGATCTGTAATATGATGGACATGGAGTAGTTTAAATACATATTATCAACTTAAAAATTGGCATATCTTTTGATTGGAAGGTTGGATTTTAAATATTCAAAATACAGTCTAAAGAGAAAAGAGAGGACAATGCACATGTAAAACTATGGAATAATTTGGAAAAATATCTATCATAAGGAAGACTCGATCAAGTAACACTATAATATGCCACCAAACAAAATGTTGCATAAAGGTCTTATTACAAGAATAAAAATGTAAAATTAGAAAGGAAGGTGATAGCTAAACACACAGAGGAATGTTGTGAATGATTAAAAATAAAATCCAAGTAAATATTTTTTTTTCAAAAAGAAGAAATCACTCAACAAATAGATGAAATTATCACAATATATAAATATTTTATATGAATTGATATCTAATATTTGAGTATGAATGTTTCTGCAATTAATTATAATTATTTAAATTTTTAATTTAATTATTTAATTTAATTAATTATTTATTTTTTAATTAAAATGTGTAAGAGTTTTGAAACACCCAACTTCAAGTAAATACTCCATCATCATAAAATCTTTTATAAGAGTAAACCTATGAATAAACAATATAAGAAGCGAGAGAAATAGTTATAAAAATTGATTAAAATAATAGAATATAAAATCGAGAAGGGAACTTGATCGAAGTTACAATAATTTTTATTGCTAATATTATTAGTAAGAAAAAGGGAGTTAGTGAAAGATATTAAAAATTATATAATATAGGTGTAGAGCTAATAAAGAGAATGGGGACCAAGGTAAGCCTAATACACATAGGGGCTAGGGCTATAAATTTAAAGAATATAAAATATCAGAAAAATTAAATAGGAAAATATCTAAAACAAATTAGTGAGAATGTGAATGGGATCCAAAAATTCGAGATACGAGAAAAGGCTAGGCGAAGGAAATGACCTAGGCGAAGGAAATGACCATGGAAAAGATGATATAACAAATTTATTATATAAATTAAAAATAATATTTAAGAATTTTTTTTGTTTAAGTGAAAAATAATGTTTAAGGATTAATTATTTAACAAAGAAGGCATAGAGTTGAGAGTAATTAAAAATTAAAAATGATAATAATTAAGATAAGTGGAGAAATGAAGAGTAATTAAAAATTAAAAATGATAATAATTAAGATAAGTGGAGAAATGAAAGAGAGAAGAAAAATAACGAGAATAACCAGAAAAATAAGGGGATAGAGAGATAAAGAGGAGTGGGAAAAGAAAAGAAAATATTTTTTTAATGATGAAGGTGATGGATGATGGATTCCATGTATGGCTTAGTTTATAGACATCTTATCAATTAACATTGTTAGTGTGTTTTTCAATTTCAAGGGCTTCCCTAATAATTCAAGATGACTATTATGGAGTTGTCACAAGGACTTTTGCTTAAACAAAGAAAATGAGGTACTTAATATTATAGGAATGCTCTGCAATAGTTGATTTTGAAAGGCAGTGATGTAGAGTATCAACAATATGTTCTTTGAGTCGGGTTTGGATGGACATCCCAATTTGGCCTGTAGTATTTTCCATAGGAGTAGGGAATTCGGTCCACACCTTCAGAAAGCATGGGGTCGATTTTATATTTAGTGCTTCTTAATATATGCTTAAGGTTTTCTAGGGTGTAAAAGCACTTTTGATATTCTTCTTGGCTAAGATCTTGGAAATATGATCAATAATACCTTGAATGTATGGGAGCGAAATTAGGCCCTATGAAGGGGGTTTGGAGTGGGGGATTTTGGATTTTGAATGGAGGATGGATCAAAAGGTTTTGATATTTTTGGGAAATAATATAGCCATTGGTTAGGAGAGCATTAGTAAGATGGGATTTTGTTTTTCTAAGAGGTGGGGAGCAAAGATTGAAATGGCTCTAGTTATCAAAGTTTTAAGAATGATATATTTTTGAGATGGATGGTGGTGGGAATGAGAATGAAGCTATCTATCAATGTGAATCTTTTTGTGATAAAATTCGTGAGATAGGGACCATTAGGTTGGTGAATGACGAAAATGTCTAGGAAACAAAGAGAATTTTATGGGTTTCCATGGCAAATTAAATGTGGGGGGTTTAAGGTGGCCAAAAAATGAATTTCGAGGAGATTGACCATGAGGCTAGATGATGAAAGTGTCATCAACGAATTGAAACCAACAATTGGGATTGATATGGAAACTATTTAGGGATAAAGTGATCCAGATTTATAAATGGAACAAAATGAAATACAAAGTTATAACAAAAACACATGGATACAACGAAACTTGACCTCTATTAATAAATGAAATGTGTTGAACTGTAAAAAAATGTAGAATGAAACGAACTCGCTCAAATGGTGGTAGTTGATCTGTGAGAAGAGATGTGATGGCTACGTGCATTCTCCAAAGCACATTAAAATGAGGTCAAAAGGCCTTTTTATCATAAAGAAGCAATGAGGAAACCCTAGACATCCAAAAACCGAACCCTATGAGATGAAATGCCAAAAGGCTTGTGGGCCCTGATGGGGTTAGTTGGTACGCCAACTTCCTAGGGTCGTAACTTTTGCATACGATCTCTACTTGGCATGCTTAATAGCCCGTTGGAAATCTCTAGGTGAGAAGTACGCATTTCATTTGGCTCAACCGATTCTTTTGGCGATTTCTTGAGTGCTCTCGTGCCCAAAAAATGTTGTTTAGGGCCTCAAAATGGTCCTTGAAGTTCAGGACTTGAAAAAGTGTAGAAAAACTTCCAAAACAGAAAATTGTGCTATGAGCCAGTGGAATAGGTGGGTGGCCATCAATATCCACTTGGATCAATCCTCCCCCCTTAAGAAGAAATGGTCTCCATTGCATTAAGTTCCCCCATCATATGGGGAAACTTCTCCTAAACTTGGCCTCGAGTGAGCCACTTGCATTGGTGTAGGAGCTGCCCTGCTTTGACAACTCGGTAAAGCTAGATCATTTGTTGCCGAGTGCCCTTAACCTATGTGTCCATGATCTAATTAATGGTCTCTTGTTCCATAGAGTCAGGGTTGAGCTATGTTGGTGTCAACTTCTCTGCTCTCTTTGATGTGTCCAATAATGGTGGAAAGTATGGATGAAGGAGGTCCACATTGAACACTCGGTGCAAGCCAAGGAAGGGGAGAATACTTAGATCAAAATAATTGTCACCCATAGCCTTGGTGATGGTGTAAGGACCATATCGAAGTGGACAAAGATTGCGATGGGGTCCCGTAAGGTGATCCTTCTGCAAATGTAACCAAACCTTGTCTCGCACTTGAAACGTGTGTGGCACCCAATGTTGATCATGGCGCTGCTTGTACCTAGCATTGGTTTTCTACAAAATATCATGGACATGTTGGTGGATGTGATAAATATGTTCAATAAACTTGGTGTATTTGTCGACCTCAGAATGAACATGGGAATATTCTTCCTATGTGGTCGCAAGGGGTAGTGCGACATCAATGGGACCCAATGGTTGAAATTCCAGCCCCACTTGAAAGGGGTTGTGGCCGATCGAGATATGGAGAGATCTGTTGTAGCTTGGATGAACATATGGGAGACTCTCATCTCATGTGTGTGGATGCTTAGATTTGTACATGTGAAAGATATGCATGATCATCCTATTGAAAACCTCTGTCTAGCCATTAGTTTGGGGTGGAAGGTAGTGGATTTGGTGATCTTGGTGTCCGACAGTGATAGAGGCTTGAGAAAAATGTGCTTAGGAACCTGCTGACTTGATTTGAGATGATGGTCTGTGGTATCCCAAAATGTAACCACACCCATTCGAAGAAGATATTGGTAGTGGCCTCTGTTGTGATACTCTTCTTGTAGGATGTCAGAATGGCCATCTTAGAAAATTGATCAACCACCACAAAAATACAATCATTTCCTTGCTTGGTTGAAGGAAGTCCAGACATGCAGTCCATCGATATGGATTCTCAGGGCCTGTCAGGAGTAGGTAGAGGAGTGTACAGGCATTTCTTCTTAATGGTTGGTTTGCAAATAGTGGAGGCAGTGCAAGACCATATATACTTGTCGACTTCTTGACAAAGTTTCGACCAATAGAAATACTTCTACAACATTGCCAATGTTTTTTCCACACCAAAGTTTATTGGCATCCAACTGTAGTCAGCTTACCAAATCATCTTTTCCCACTCGCTTGAAGGAACACAAAGATGACTCAGATGAAATAATAGTCTGTCTTGGAGATGAAATCGGTGACGGGCATGCTTGTGCCTAGCATTTGGTAAGTGGTAGAAAAGTTGGGACCACTCTCATAGAGTTGGGGTCACCTGGAGGTCTCATGTCTGCATGAGTGAAACACTGTGGTTAATGTTGCAATAAGAGGTCGAATAAGGCTGTCAACAACATGATTGGTTCTCCATGTCTTATATTTGATATTGAGATGAAATAATGGAAGTATGTGGACCACTTTTGATGGTGGTCGTTTTGTAATTTTCCTTGGGTCTACATGAACTACACAGGCTTGTGAGCAGTGTGGATGAATGTCTCCTTCCTTAGAATGTAATGATTCAATTGGTGGTAGGCTTGTACAATGAAATGCATCTCTTTTTCATAAGTGGGGTACTTACGTATGACTTCTGATAGTGTCTCACTATTATAGGCCACTGGATGACCGTGCTGAGTGAGAACGATGTCCACAACATAATCTGAGGCATCTGGATCAATCTCAAAAAGTTGTTGCAGACCGGGTAATGAGAGCACCAAGGCTGAGCACAAGTGATGTTTCATATCATTGAATGTTTTATGTTGCAACTGTCCCCACATGAAATTTACTTTGCCACCACCCTTGATCACTTGGTTGAGGGTCCATCCGATAAGGGAGAATCCCAACATGAACTTGCAATATAAATTGGCAAGTCCCAAGAAAATCTAGAGCTCGGTTAATGTGGTCGGGGCTGGACAATCATGAACGAACTGGATCTTGGCTAGATCCACATGCACACCATGCTCATCAAAAATGTATCCTAGGTATTGGACCTTGTTCATGCTGAAGGATCATTTTTCCAAGTTAGCATATAACTTGTGTTGTCACAGAGTGTGAAGGACTTATTGAATATCCTACAAGTGTTTCACCCAAATCTTGTTGAAGATGAGGATATCATCCAGATATACCACCACAAAAGAATTGGTGAAAGGCCGCACGATATCATCCATCAACCTCATGAAAGTGGTTGGGGCATTCGTCAAACCAAAGGGCATGGCCAACCATTCAAAAATACCTTCTTTGGACTTGAAAGCAATCTTCCATACATCATTTTATTCTATTGGGACATGGTGGTAGCCAAACTTCAGGTCAATTTTACTTAAGTTCTTGACTCCCTTGAGCTATTCAAGAAGGTTTTCAATTCGGGGAATTGGGTACAAGTTCCTAACTATGATTTTGTTTAGGGATCTGTAATCAATGCAGAGTCGCTAGGTCCCATCTTTCTTCTACACAAGTACAATTGGGATTTCACAGGGTGAGGAGCTTGGTCGAATGTGCCCATTTTTGGGAAACTCTTGGATCTGCCGCTTGATTTCCTCATTTTCCATAAGAGAGTGGCGATGTAATGGACCATTGGGTAGAGGTGAGTTGTGGGTCAAATCAATTGAATACTTGACCTGAAAGTGCAGAGGTACCCCAGTGGGTGAGGAGAACATGTCTTTGTATTTCTCCATGACCTTGTCCACCTACTTCTGCTGCGTGGAGAGGCCCTCTGAAGAGGCCATGGGAGTGGCCACTACCTTCTATTCTCTTTGAGAGAAAATCATAAATAAGGAAATTTTAGTGGTCTGGGAGATGACCTTCCCTCATTTCTTAGTGTAGATAAAAGAAATGGCGGTAGACGGAGATACCTCAGGTATCTTGTACAATTGTTTTCCAAAATTAATAATAACACTACTAGGTATATACTCATATAAAACATGATGATTCCACAAGAAAGGTTGGCCTAAAATAACATCACAAACTTCAAGGGGGGAAATATCACACAATACCTCATCCTTGAAGGGATTAATTTTGTAGGGCAGGTGACATTGTTGGCTGATGAAAATATCTCTCCCTTGGTGGAGCCACCTGATGGTGTAAGGATATGGATGTGGTATCGTCAGTAGGTCCAACCACTTGGAAACATATGCTGAGATGAGGCTCTTTTGACCTCCTCTATCAACAATGAAGTGAAACAAAGAACCCTTCACCCACATCTGCGAGTGGAAAAGGCACTCACCTTCCTTTGGTTCTTTAGGTTCACTTGGTTGGACCTTGGTGGTAGTGATGATGGCATTGGGTTATACATCAATGATCCTCTTCCCCTTTTTCTGGTTCTAATTGTAAGTCAGAAACTGCATCTGACTCTAACGATTTCAGCTTGGACACCAAGTATTTCTTTGAGAGACATTCGTCAGTGTTATGCCAAGAGATTTTATGGAATTTGCACCACTTTCCAATGAATTTCATCATCTTCCCGTTACCCTTGTTTGTTTGTGTCTTGGACTAGTTGTCATGTGGTGGTCCATCCTTGCTTTTTCCTTTGTTCTGCAGGTTGGGGTTTCCTTTTCCCTACTTTTGTTGTGAGGAATTCACAGATCCAAACTTAGTTCTTTTGTTTAAATTTCTGCTTGATTTTGACGGCATATCGATAAGCAACGCTCAATGATGAGATGTATACAAAATTCATTTCTATATGTATGTATCGATGAAGAATACCGCGATACTTGAGCACCAGGTGTCATTCAGATTTTTTGATACCCAACTTGGTGTGCAAGTTGTGGAAGAAATTTGTGAAATCTAGCACTGTTTGATCCCTTTCCTGTCGCAGTGTGGTCCATTTTGTATATTGGTCATCGTAGCTTCCAATAGGGTAATATTGTTCCTTAATTGCATCCCTGAAAGAATTCCAAGTGGGAACGACTACAAACATTGCAGATTCCTCCATGGAGTTTTTCTCACAGTAAGTCTCCCACCAAACCTTGACATGGGGGGAATCCTTAAGGAGTGCAAAGGTGATATTTTCTCTATCGAAAAAATTATGGACATAAAATATCCTTTGATGAGATTCAACCATTTATCTAGAGAATCTGCATTTATCCGAACTTCAAATAGATGAATATGAAAACTAACTTGTACCTTGAAAGGGGCGACACCTCCAAAGTGGTCGCTTGACGAAGATGCGTTAGCTATTGGTAGTCGTCAAAGGATCTGGGAAAAATTATCCATCATCTCATTCCTTTGTCACGTCAGGTCTTCCTCGAGAAATAGTTTAATAAGATCTCCTGATCCATCGTCTCTCTTTTCTTCCACCATGGGAGGTCGTCGGGGTCAGTGAGGATGGTCTTGCAAAGGCTCAAATAGTTCGAGTCCCAACTCCTTATATGCTAGCCTTGTCGGGGGCATGTACAAAGAAACAAATAAAGAGAAGACTGCTCTGATACCACTGATCCATATTTATAAATGGAATGAAATAAAATATAGAGTTATAAATAAAACACAGGGATACAACGAAACTTGACTTCTATTAATAAATAAAATTTGTTGAACTGTAAAAAAATGCAGAATGAAACAAACTCGCTCGAATGGTGGTAGTTGATTTTTGAGAAGAGATGTGATGGCTACACACATTCACCATAGTGCATTACAATTAGGCTGAAAATGTATTTTTATCATAAATAATCGATGAGGAAACCCTAAACATCCAAAAACCTAACCCTAGGAGATGAAATGCCAAAATTCTTGTGGGCTCTAATGGGGTTAATTGGTACGCCAACTTCCCGAGGTCGTAAAGTTTGCATACGATCTCTGTTTTGTGTGATCGATAGCCCGTTGGAAAGATATAAATAAGAAGTATACATTATGGTTGGCCTATACAATGCCCTTGGAATTATTTTGTGTACTAGTGTGCCTGGAAAACATTGTTTAGGGCCTAAAAACAACCTCGGAAGTTCAGGACCCGAAAAAGTGTAGAAAAATTGCCAAAACCGAAAATTATGCTTTGAGCTAGTGGAATAGGTGGGTGGCCACTGATATACACCTGGATCAATCCCCCCCCCTTTATTAAGCAATGGTATCCATTTCACTGAGTTCCCCCATCAGACGAGGAAAATTTTGATGAACTTGGCCTCGGGTGAGCCACTTGCCTTGGTGTAGGAGCTTCCCTAGTTTGACAACCCGATAAAGCTAGATCCTTTGTTGGCGAGTGCCATTAACCTATGTGTGTGATCTAATCAATGGTTTCCAATTCCATAAATTCAATATTGAGCTATGTCAGTGTTAATTTCTATGTTATCTTTGACGTGTCTAACAATGGTGGAAAGTATGGTTGAAGGAGGTCCACATTGAACATTGGGTGCAAGCCAAGAAAGGGGGGAATACCTAGCTTAAAATCACTGTCACCCACAACCTTGGTGATGATGTAAGGACCATAGCAAAGTGGAAGATGTTGATCATGGCATTGCTTGTACTTAGCATTGGATTTTTGGAAAACATCATGGACCTGTTGGTAAATGTGATGAATCTGTTCTATAAACTTGGTGTATTTTTCAACCTCAGACTGAATATGGAAAGATTATTTTTGTGTGGTCGCAAGGGATAATGTGACATCAATGGGACCCAATGGTTTAAATCCTATCCCCACTTGAAAAGGGTTGTGGATGGTCGAGCTATGGAGAGTTTTGTTTTAGTTGTGTTGAACATAGGGGAGACTCTCATTCCATGTACGTGGATGCTTAAATTTGTACATGCACAAGATATGCACGATCATCCTTTTGACAACTTCTGTCTGACCATCAGTTTGGGGGTGGAAGGCAGTGGATTTGGTGAGCTTGGTGTCTAACAGTGACCAGAGGCTTGACCAAAATGTGATTAGGAACCTACTATCCTAATATGAGATGATGGTCTGTGGTATCCCAAAATGTACCCACACCCATTCGAAAGATATCTTGGCAGTGGCCTCCGTTGTGATACTCTTCTTGCAAGTTTTCAGAATGGCCATCTTAGAAAATCAATCAACCACCACAAAACCAAATTCATTTCCTTGCTTGGTTGAAGGAAGGCCATACATGTAGTCCAATGAGATCGATTCCCAAGGCCTTTCGGGAGTAGGAAGAGGGGTGTATAGTTCTTTCTTCTTAATGGTTGTTTTGGAAATAATGAAAGTAATGAAAGATCATATGTACTTGCCGACTTCCCACCAAAGTTTCGGCCAATAGAAATACTTCTACAACACTACCAATGTATTTTCCACACTAAAGTGTCCTGCCATCCAATTGTAGTGAGATTCCTAAATCAGCTTCGCCATATCACTTGAATGAACACAAAGATGAACCAGCTGGAATAATAGTCCATCCTGAATATGAAAGTCAGTGACGGGCGTTCCTTCACCCAACATGTGGTAAATGGTAGCAAAGTCGGGATGACTCTTGTAGAGTTGGGGCCATTCAAAGACCTCATGTCTGTATGAGTGGAGCACCGTGGTTAATGCTACAACTGGAGGTCGAATGAGGAAGTCAATGATGTGATTGGTTCTCCCTATCTTATATTTGATGTTGAGATAAAACTATTGCAAGTATGTGGATGAATTTTGATGGCGATTGTTCTGCAATTTACCTTGGTCTTCCATGAACTGCAAAGGCTTGTGATTAGTGTGCATAATTGTCTCCTTCCTGATAATTTAATGCTTCCATTGGTGGTAGGCTTATACAATGGAATACATTTCTTTTTCATAAGTGGGGTACTTAAGGACGACATCTGATAGTGTCTCACTATGATAGGCCATTGGATAACCGTGCTGAGTGATAACTGCGCCCACAACATAATCTAAGGCATGTCTCAATCTCAAAAGGTTGTTGCAGACCAGGTAATGAGAGCATCGAAGCTAAGAATAAGAGATGTTTTATATCATCAAATGATTTTTTTTTTGACTTTCCCCACACAAAATTTTCTTTTCCACCACCTTTGGTCACTTGGTTGAGGGCCCATGCGATATGGTTGAATCCCAACACGAACCTGCGATAGAAATTGGCAAGTCCCAAGAAATTCCCGATCTCGGTTAGTGTGGTCAGGGTTGGATGGTCATGAATGACCTGGATCTTGGTTGGATCTATGTGCACACCATACTCATCAACAATGTAGCCTAGGTATTGGATCCTGTTCATGTCGAAGGATAATTTCTCCAAGTTAGCATATAGCTTGTGTTTCCATAGAGTGTGAAGGACCTGCTGAATATGCTACAAGTTTTCTGCCCAACTCTTATTGAAGATGAGGATATCATCCAGATATACCACCACAAAATAATTGGTGAAAGGTCGCAAGATATCATCCATCGAGCTCATGAAAGTGGCTGGGGAATTTTTCAAACCAAAGGGCATGACCAACCATTCAAAAAGACCTTCTTTGGAATTGAATGCAGTCTTCCATACATCATTTTGTTTTATTGGGACCTGGTGGTAGCCAGACTTCAAGTCAATCTTACTGAAGTACTTAGATCCCTTGAGCTGGTCAAGAAGGTCATCAATTCAAGGAATTGGGTATTAGTTCCTAATTGAGATTTTTTCTTAGGACCCTGTAATCAATGCAGAGTCTCCATGTAATGTACCCAACCACCCATAGGCTGGGCACACTACTTGAAAACACACTTTAAAACTGATTTCGAATTATGATAATTTTTTAATTAATAAAGAAGCATGAAAGACACACATCAAATAATCAAGATTCATGCTACAACATGAATCAAATGAATAATATGCCATGCACAACAATAACTAACAAGCATGCAGATTATGAATATGAATTTCAAAGATAATAATAAATATACAACGACGTATACATTATACAGAAAACACAGAGAGCACTTATCTTTCAAGTAAAAATTCACCAACTGGCTATAGATCAAGGACGTTCCTCCCAACGATAGACACTATTTTTCTAATTCTCAACAGTAGGTCACCCCCGAGCCCTATGAATCCACAATGATAGGTCCTAGGAAAAACTAAAACAAACATAAGTTGGATAACAAGCTCTCAAATTTTCCAACCACACAACAAATCCTAATTTCCATCTCTCTTTCCCCTTCATCCTGTACAACCCAAAGAAATGAGCCCCTTTCTCTACCATGCATCCCCTCGGGCTGTTCCATTTCTCTCCAGGGCTCCAGTGGTACTAGTCTGGAAATCTCCCTGCTGGAAACTCCAAGGATTCTCAGTCGTGGACATTTCTTTCCGAACTTCCATCAATCTCATAAACAAAGTCATCCATTCCCTCCTGGAATGATCAATAATTTATTAAAATCATGTAGCAATGGCTCTCCTCTTCCAGCCATTTGTTTCCATGCCCAGACCAAGAGCACATAAATTAGCAAGAATAAATGAAGAAGAATCCCTATGAAGCTCATGTAACCACTTTTCTGAATTAAAACCAAAATGGGTAAACAAAATATAATAAAAAGACTTAGCCCCTTAAGCCCCCTATCTATTTTGTCCTTGTCAGTACTGTAGCCAACAATGTATTATATATATATATATATATATATATATATATATATATATATGTATGTATTACATTTCTAGGCACTTCGCCCCCTTTCCAACTTTACTGACCCACTATCCTAATGTCACGTTTACATAATACATTCTAGTTCATAGGGATTAAAACCAAGGTGTTACATCCCCCTCCCATTATTTTGGAATTGTTTACAATGCAAAACAACATCCCAATCTTATTAACATTACAAATCTAGGCTCTCTGGCCTTTACTCTGCACAGGCATCCCGACCAAATCATATATACATAGACACTTTGGCCTAAAATTAAACATGTATACATAGGCATTCCACCCGAAAACATGTATAATGATCTTTAGAATTTATATTTCTGGCAGCAGTTCCAACCAACAAGCTCTCCTTCCTTATCAACCTACACAACCCAAATACATGAACCCCTTTCTTTGCCATGCAGTCCCTTAGGCTGTTCCACTTCTCTCCAGGGATCCAGTGCACTTGGCTAGGAAGTTTCAGAGTTGCGGCTCCAAGAACTCCTGTTGCAACAAGTCCATTAGACTTTCTTTGTTCTATGCCTTCATCATTGAGCTTGATTTCCTTCTAGTACTCTTTTTCCCGAGCTTCCATCTTCCATATCCAACATCTCATATGTATTATACACATATAGTCATCATGAGATATCATTATAACAATTTTCAATCATAAATGTCAAATCTGTTTTATATAGGAAAAAAAAACTTTCCAAGCATGAGCTTCCTGCTCATAATTCGTTTGACTCTTGTAGTTGCAATTTTCTCAACCTTAAATCAACCAAACCGATTGTTATCATATCATAAATAATTTTAATTTCTCAAATCTGTTTATATACAAAAATTAAGATTCCCCAATTTTTCTCATAATGCTTGGCTCTTGTAGCAACAAGAATTGGTTTTATGTATGGGCCTACTTCCCTTCCACATCCAAGACCATTCTCCCTACAATTTTCTCAACCTTTCATTCAAACACACAAACTGTTAGCATTACATAACAATTTGTAACTATTAATTTCTCAAATCTATTTTATACAGGAAATTAAAATTTCCAGGCATGAATTTTCTGCTCATAATGTTTGGCTCTATAGTTGTGGATATCCATCTTCCATATGGCTTACATCTCTGCCATATTCAGGACCATTCTACCTGCAGTTTCTTTAATTTACACTCATCCAAACAAACTATTATCATATCCTAACAAATATACATTTTCATGGCAACAATTACAAGGTTTCACAAAGTGATCTCAGAATTGATTACAACACCAATTCAATCACTTCCACTAATCCAGCTAGTAACTAGAATGAACCCATCATCCTCTACACATGTATTATCAAATTTCTTTTCCTACCCATCAATATTTTTATTACTTTGTTCCCTCAACAAATATTTTTTGTAATTCACCATTATGTAACTACTCTAACCTGCAACTTTCTTGTTGCATTATCTAACAACTTTAGAAGTATTCTCAAATTCGTGTTTTATCCCTACTCACATCATTTAAGTTGTTAGAGTAATCATTTCTATGCCATATATATACATGCATTCACCAAAATGCATTCAATAATTCCTTTAATACCACTTGTAACATTTTCAACAACTCCAAAAAGTGATCTCGGAATTGTAACAAACAACAATTTAATCACCTTCAACTAGTAGCTATCATTCATTATGCATTTGCAACACCACATGCTTTTCATAATGCAATAATTAATTACTAATAAAATAAAAGCGATGTGCCAATACCCATGGCCACATCTACACAATGCATCCCTGCATTGAATACATAATATCACATAACTATGTCATGCATTCCACCATGATGGCTTGGAAGGTTTGGGCAACACGTCAACACAACATTCAAACTCTTCCCAATAGTTCCCGACTATTTGGATACCCTCCTCTTCAACCCATACACAACCTGAGGAAACATAATTCCTAAGTGCTCTTCAGTGTCAGAAAAGGGATTGCAGTCCAAACATCAGATATACAAGGAAACCATTGAGCACTTACATAGCTCTATATCCCTTCCATATGCAACCATATCATGGTCTCACACATGACTAGCCATGTGGGTATTCGATGTTGTAGCAAGAGTGTCTCTCCTGACTTGACTTTGTTATGATCCCATAACCAATCATAACATAATATGAAACTAACATTTATAGAAATACATTCTAGTATCATAAACATTTACATGCTTTAGGCCTTCGACCATTACATATCAATTTAAATCTTGGAAATTTAACTGAGGGAATTCTTACCTCAATTCCCTTCAACATTTATCCATTAGAAGAAACTAAATGCATACCTGCATGGTTTTTACCAACCTACTTGATGCTATCTAATCAACTGGTATTTGTAGAAGCTCACATGCTTCCTCTTCCATCCTTTCTATTACCATTCCTACCACCCTCATGGGTATTCACATAGATGGAAGTCATAAGCAACAACAACAACATCCACATCTTTGGCCATGATATGCCATTTTTCCTAAATACATAATCTGTCATTAGTCATATTCAATTTCCATAACATCATTATTGCATGTATATAACAATAGACTACTCTAATTCCACAAGCATGCCATATGAATATCCAAGCATGTTTTTGGCACATAGAGATGATTCACACATCACCTCTTAATCTCCTTGTTCTCTTTAATATCAATCTTTGTAGTTATCTATACCTCTCTACCTTCAATGCTATGGAGACTTACTTTTCCTTTCTATGCCCATTAATGAAATTATTCACTTGCTAGCTTCATGTCTTATGTGAGGATTCTTTCTTTTGTACTTGCAATTCATTCAGATTCTATAGTTGTTGACTAATACTTTTGTTCCACTCTTCTTGCGTTCTTTATCCACTTTTCATTACTTTCCCTATAGATGTTTATTGCCTCAACCAACTTCTACAAGCTATGTCATTCTTCCATGACTCTAATATCTAATCCTAGTCTTGAATTGATCTGATTATACCTTTAATTCTACAAAATGTGCAAGCACTCATTTTGTTAGAACTATGCATATTGTAGAATTTAATTTGTCAATTAATGTTACAAGTACTTTTTTTGCTCAGTTCATGAAGAATTATATCACAATTCTCCAAATTATAATAATTTTAGGTTATTGTCCTATGAATCATATTTCCAACTATTATACTCATGCCCTCATCCGATCTCTGAGATGAAAGTTATGGCTTCCTGGAAAAGCCATTTTCATCCCATTTCTGCATTTTCTCCACTAGTGCATGCCAACTTCGGTCAACTACAGAAGAAAATACGTCAGGAACTAGAGAAAATTTTATGTGAGTCATAGATAACAATAATGACAAGGAATTCATAAAAACTCTCATATTTGCAATCTGGAAATGACCATTTTGCCCTTTTTCACCTCTTTTTCCAAACTTAGATTTTTTAGCAAAACTGGCTATCTCTCAATCTGTGCACTTATGGAAATTTTTTACTAAACCAAAGTTGTTTCTCATAATGATTAAATAAAATGTTGAGTAAATAATTTTTTTCAGTTTTGTGATATGGGGTCACTTTTCCTTTGAAAATCCCAAAAATCTAAAAAAAGTGGCACAAAATAGTGGATTTTGGCCTATTTCAGCATCCCCATTTCAATCCCCTAAGGGTTTATTCAGTTCCTTCATGGGTTATTTATGTGTCTTCTTTTTGGACACTCTCAATGAATTTTGGCTTAATCTAGATCTCTACCAATGATATGGACCCAGATCTTTAAAAACCACTATTTCACAATTTCTGACAAATCCAAGCAGAAATGGGAAATGACCCTCTTTGACACTTTTGTAGGACTCGTCTTTGTGGAAAACACCCATAAGTTTAATCCAAATATGACTTAATATGATCCAGTTATGGAAAAAATAAGAAAATGACTATGGAGCAGTTTTTCCTACGAGGCAATCTGCACCATCGATCTCAAAATCAAAACTAATTTCGATCGTCGATCTTCTTGTCCTATCTAGCCACCAAAATCAGCGGCTCAGATTCACTTGGAACCTTTCACGGAAGTCATAGTTCTTCTCCATCGGAGTCATATTCCACTCTGACAAGAATACTTTGATCATGCATACACCAACATATTTGACGACCCTCGAAGTCAGAGATCAACGACTCTGATTACTTCACAGTCTCTACTTGCAAGAAGTTTAACCTTCCTTACCTTCTCTTTTTCACAATAGGTATTCAGGTGGGACCCTTAGACATCTACGACTAAGATCACATCTCACCTGCCCACTGATCTACAGTTCAGATCTCTTCTCGGAGTCCCCCCATCAAAGTCATTTCTCACCTCCTCTCTCTAGGCCTCCGATAACCCTCCTCCAATGAACCACTGAGATTAATTCTCAGCTATTGGTCGATCTACGATCCAAATTGCTTCTCAGAGTCTCTCCATCGGAGTGCCTCCACCTCGGGCATCCAAGGAAACTCTGACCATTGGACTCTGACAAACCCTCTGCATCCAACGATTCAGATTGCTTCTTGGAGTCTCTCCATCAGAGTGCCTCCACCTCGGGCATCCAATGATTCAAATTTCTTTTTGGAGTCTCTCCATCAGAGTGCTTCTTGGAAATATCCCTGCTGGAAAATCCAAGGATTCTCAGTTGTGGACAACTCTTTCTGAACGGTCATCAATCTTATGCACACAAACATCCATTCCCTCCTGGAATGATCAATAATTTATTACATCCATCTAGAAATGGCTCTCCTCTTCCAACCATTTGTTTCCATGCTCATACCAAGAGAAAATGAATTAGCAAGAATGAATGATGAAGAATCCCCAAGGAAACAATGTAAGAGTAAATGGAGAAGAACAAGTGAACCCCCAAACAACTCAAAGAGTTGTTTATATAATTACTTGGAAATCAAGAACCACATGGCCTCCCCCAAGAAGCTTATGTAACCACTTTTCTCAATTAAAACCAAAATGGGTAAATACAATATAATAAAAAGACTTATCCCCTTAAGCCCCTCTCTCGTAGAATCATATCCCCCTATCTCTTTTTTCCTTGTTCGTTATGCAACCAACAATGTATTTTTATTAATATATATAAATGTATTACATTTCTAGGCACTTCATCCCCTTTCCAACTTTATCGGCTCACTAGCCTAATGTCACATTTACATAATACATTCTAGTTCATAGGGATTAAAACCAGGGTGCTACACTCCATGTCCCATATTTCTTTTGCACAAGTACAATTGGGCTTCTGTAGGGTGAGGAGCTTAGTCGGATGTGCCCCTTTTTTAGAATCTCTTGGATCCAACACTTGATTTCTTCATTTTCTACAAGAGAGTGATGATAGACTAGCCCATTGGGTAGAGATGCATCGAGGGTCATACCGATTGAATGCTTGACCTGACAGTGCAGAGGTACCCCAGTGGGTGAAGAGAATCTGTCTTTGTATTCCTCCATGACCTTATCCACCTGCTTTTATTGTGTGGAGAGGCCCTGTGCAGAGGCCATGGACGTGGATGCTACCTTTTGTTCATTTTGAGAGAGAAGCATAAAGAAGACAAATTTCCTGATTTGGGAGATGACCTTCCTGCATTGCTTAGCGAAGATAAAAGAAATGGTAGTAGGAAGATCTACCTCTGGCATCCTATACAATTGTCTTCCCAAAGTAATAATAACACTTTGAGGTCTAGACTCATATGCAACATGACATTTCCACAAGTAAGTTTGGCCTATGTTGGCACAGGGGCAGACCTAGGGTTCAACGCTACAAAAGCGCACCAACAAAACCCTAACTACCGACCCTTTCGGCAACACCTACGAAGTAGATGAATTCTCACCCGAGGTAGAGGGAGGGGTGGTTGTAGGACTTAGATGTCTGCAACCTTAGCTGGGACACATATCTGTGATTCTAGTATTTAACAGAGCACTCAACAGTGAAACTTCATCAATATTTAACCAATAATTACTCCATAGATAAAATAGAGCATCACAACATTCACCCAAATATAATATATCTAAGCACTTAGAATAAGGAATTAGATCAGATCTAGCAGATTCAAGCACTAAGAAAGTTCACAGAGGTCAGATCTAGCATCCAGATTCATCATAAGCACAAAGTATAAACATATATGTCTATCTATCTATGTCAAGCACTTAGTAGATAACACATAAGTACACCAACACATCGCACAAAGTAGGGCAACACAACATATACGTGGTTCACCCCCACCCTGGGGCTATGTCCACCAACTCTTCTTCTTTATTAGCTTATTTAATCAGATACATGCACAGAGCCACAAAAACCTTACTCTGCATAGGACAGGAGATCTGCACACCTCTCTAGATCCTTCTTCCTTACATTCAACAAAAATCCCTTCACAGTATGTTACAACCACTTGCACTTAGCTCTGCAAGTCTTGTTGGAAGATTGGTTGTTGTCATTGATGTCAACCCTAGTCATGGGTTTTGGACCGCAATATTGATGAAGGTATTTGGACATGAAGGACAATGCACATGTAGATACAACACTCATGGATGGATAGTATACATCATGTTGTTTCCGGTGGTATATGGCACATC
Source organism: Picea engelmannii (assembly GCA_009831015.1). Taxonomy (NCBI): domain Eukaryota; kingdom Viridiplantae; phylum Streptophyta; class Pinopsida; order Pinales; family Pinaceae; genus Picea; species Picea engelmannii. The sequence continues at coordinate 418,591 of ML799952.1, read as the reverse complement.
ACGTGGATCCTCATGGTTGAGGAGAAATGAATTTTTGAAGATGACAAAGTGAATTGAAGAAGGAAGTACGTGTAGGCCCTAAAGATAATTAAAGAAAATAATTACAAAATAAGAAAGTGTCAAGTCGGCCCTAATGTTAAAAGGAAGTAACATAAATGGTATAAATAAAAATCATTATACATTCATTTGATACAAGTTGAATTTTAGAGTAAATAAGAAGTAAATAAGGCCAAATTTCAAGGGATGATGAAGTCTTTTGGTGATGTGTTCTAAGGTATATTATTTGCAGGTCATCTTACCATTTTTTCTATAAACTTTTTTCTAGAATGATTCAGATGGTAAAATCACTATGGTATTGATAAGACATATCAAGGTACCTCTGGTAAACATTTCAGCTCTTGATTCACTATAATTATGGAGATACACTCTATGGAAGATAGGGTTTGTGACCAGTCCTGAAGCTAGTCAATAAATAGGTGTTCTGGGTAAAAAAGTCATAACTTCTTCATCGAGAATCCAAATGATGTGGGACGCATTTCATTAGAAAGAGTACGGACTTTAGTTTCTTTTGTGCAAGTTTTAGAATCGGATGTTAAATATTGAGCGTAGGGCATTCTGTACAAGTTCGATCTCCTGAATAGACCAGAATTGAATAAAGTCTACCATTCTTTCTATAACTTCTTTTTGGGGAGGATTCAAGGAGTGAAACTTGGAGGAGTTTCAGAGAATACATTGAGTAATATTATCTACAAGATCAAAGTACTCCAAGAATTGAAGAATTGCAGAAAATGAAGAAGTCCGAGGAAGCATTATCAGGTTCTATGTGATGATTGGTTGATGGTGATGATTTAATGTAAAGTTTTATTATCTCTCATATACTCTTGAGTGGCAGGAAGGGGAAAGGATGGAGAGTTCAAATCTCTCTTGATATTGGAGGATTTTATCTTCCTCTTGGAGGTTTATCCCTCCCTTTACATTTGGAAGTTGTAGCTACCTTTGGAAGTCATTACTTCCCTTGAATAATAACTATTGATTATTTCTCATATATTGTGCATGGTGTATTGTGGTGTATTGGTGTAACTCTTATACTATTGTTCATTTCTCATTGGATATAGTTGAATGGTTTAAGTATAAGTTGAAAAATGTTTTAAATTGTACTTGATACTGATCCACCCCCCTCTCAGTATCAACAATTGGTATCAGAGCGGGTTACCTTCAGTACAATTTAACCACTAGAAGGAAGATCCTATGCAGAAATGGAAGACAACATTCCAAATGGGATTCCACCATTTGATGGAAGCAATTTTGAATAC
>ML799952.1:373824-411701 GCA_009831015.1 Picea engelmannii | reverse complement strand
GAAGATGAATGGTACATAGACAGTGGATGTTCTTCACACATGACCGGGGATCAAGACAAATTCATCAGCTTGAAGAGAAAGGATGGCAATGTTGCATTTGGAGATGACTCATCTGCCAAAATACTTGGAGAAGGTGTAGTAGAACTTGGAAGAAAAAATGTAAAAGCAAAGAATGTCCTATTGGTTGAAGACTTGAAGCATAATCTACTCAGTGTTAGTAAAACGTGTGATCAAGGATACACTCTTACGTTTGACTCCAGAAAATGTAAAATCAGAGAAAATAATTCATGAAGATTGGTGTCAACTGCAACAAGAAGATCGAAAAACATATACATCCTAGACATGAAGAAGAGAGAGAATATAGAATCCACAGAAAAGGATTCCAAGGAAGAAAAAGTCCCAAAGACCAAAAATAAGGATGAAGTATTATTGAGTGCCACATGTTCACGGGGAGCAATCCCAAAGAAGAGAGTTACCTTTTTACTCAGGGGGAGAAGCCCTACCCTTTGCCATTGATGTCAAAGGGGGAGAGAAATTGGGATCATGATGATAGGGGGAGCATGAGTTTTTCCATCAATGAAAAAGGGGGAGATTGTTGGAAGATTGGTTGTTGTCATTGATGTCAACCCTAGTCATGGGTTTTGGAACGCAAGATTGATGAAGGTATTTGGACATGAAGGAAAATGCACATGCAGATACAACACCCATGGATGGATATTATACATCATGTTGTTTCCGGTGGTATGTGTCACGTCACGTGGATCCTCATGGTTGAGGAGAAATGAATTTTTGAAGATGAAAAAGTGAATTGAAGAAGGAAGTACATGTAGGCCCTGAAGACAATTAAAGAAAAGAATTACAAAATAAGAATGTGTCAGGTCAGCCCTAATGTTAAAAGGAAGTGACATAAATGGTATAAATAAAAATCATTATACATTCATTTGATACAAGTTTAATTTCAGAGGAAATAATAAGTGAAGAAGGCCGGATTTCAAGGGAGGATGAAGTCTTTTGGTGATGTGTTCTAAGGTATGTTATTTTCAGGTCATCTTACCATTTTTGCTATAACGTTTTTTCTAGAATGATTCATATGGTGAAATTTCTATGGTATTGATAAGACATATCAAGGTACCTCTGGTAAAAATTTCAGCTCTTGATTCGCTATAATTATGGAGATACACTTTGTGTAAGATAGGGTTTGTGACCAGTCCTGAAGCTAGTCAATAAACAGGTGTTCCGGGTAAAACAATCATAACTTCTTCATCAAGAATCCAAATGACGTGGGAAAAATTTCATTGGAAATAGTACAGACTTTAGTTTCTTGTGTGCAAGTTTCAAAATATGATGTTAAATATTGAGCGTGGGGCATTCTGTACAAGTTCGGTCTCCTAAATAGACCAGAATTGAACAAAGTCTACCATTCTTTCTATAACTTCTTTTTGGGGAGGATTCAAGGAGTGAAACTTGGAGGAGTTTCAGAGAATACATAGAGTGATATTATATATAGGATCAGAGTACTCCAAAAATTGAATAATTGTGGAAATTGAAGAAGTCTCAGGAAACATTTTCAGGTTCTATGTGATGATTGGTTGATGGTGATGATTTAATGTAAAGTTTAATTATCTCTCATATACTCTTGGGTAGAAGGAAGGGGAAATGATGGAGAGTTAAAATCTCTCTTGATATTGGAGGATTGTATATTCATATTGGAGGTTTATCCCTCCCTTTACCTTTGGAATCTATAGCTACCTTTGGAAGTCATTACTTCCCTTGAACAATAACTATTGATTATTTCTCATATATTGTGCATGGTGTATTGTGGTGTATTGGTGTAACTCTTATACTATTGTTCATTTCTCATTGGATATAGTTGAATGGTTTAAGTATAAGTTGAAAAAGGTTTTAAATTGTACTTGATATTGATTCACCCCCCTCTCAGTATCAACAAGTCTCTCACAGTATGCACAAAGCATTTACAAGCCACACTTGCACTTAGCACAACATCACATAGATGCCTCTTTTCTATTTTTCCTTACATTGCCTAGACATCTATTTATATATTAAAAAATAGGCCTAAGCATGGGTAAACCCATGGGTTGACATTCCCATACCTGTTACATATTCCCAAATCCCAAAAATGAACCAAAAAGGGGTCGAGATCCAACGATATTTTCTTCATGTTCCACAGGCCGTCGAAGTCCAAAATGGTCAAACTTGACCAAGGATCTCTCAAAACTTGGTCGAGGTCCAACATGCCCCTAACACTCACCCGTGACTCATCCCGAGTCACTCTGATGTAGGAAGTTCTTCTTCGAAAGCCTCAAGCTTGGATTGAGATGCTTCGACTTGTTGCTATGATACAACCTCTTGTTCAAAAAAATCTTGGATGACTGCATCATTCATAGGTCCTTCCAGGAATTGTTCAACTGCATTAACAACCTTCTCTAGTTCTACTCCTCGGCCTTCAACTTCTGTGAACAATTGGTAGGCCTTATCTTGTATGGGTTGGAGTCTCTGAGTTACTTCCATAAATCTGCTCTGAATAGCGTGAATATGCTACTGGGTGGTGCGTTTCTCTTGAGATTTCTTCATTCTTTCCACAACTGATAGGAGCTTTAACTGTGCCTATATCATTTTGGCTTGATACTTTGCCTCTTGGAGCTATGAATCCAGTGCTCTTAATTTTGGACTCTCAGCGAGTCACTTATATGTCAAGGCACTGCGATCACTCAACTGCTTGTATTCCATAGCAAGGGCCTTTAGTCTCTCAACTGTGATCCTGGCAGTTGCTTCTCTTTGGTCCTTCACATCCTATGGGGTCTCGGGCACTGTGCGTAGTTCTAAGTCTGCGATGCGTTGTTGTAGTTGCTGGATCACTTCTTCAAGCTGCTCTACTTGCTGTGTAACTCGATCTTCTTCTTTATTTCTACGACTTTCATAGAGTGAAGTGCTATGTTGACTACTTCCTTTACTTCGAGTTGCTTGGCGAGAAACTATTCTTTTCCTTGTTGTATCTGTTCTTTTTCTTCATCGAACTTTGCTTGGAGGGAAATATTTTCTTGTTTTGCAGCTCGACGTTGTTCTACAAGTACTCCTTGTACTTGAGTCAAAGCCTGGGTGGCTTGTTCTGTTTCCTCTTGTGCTCATCGAAGGCAAGCTTCAACTGTATCAACTAATCGGTGGAGTTGGGTTGTCTCATCTCCCAGCTCTGGTGTTCCCAATGGAAGAGGTGTAGTGGAGACTATGCGACTCGACTGTAGCACCTGCTGTACCCCTTAGAGTTTGATTTAAATCCTATCATACATTGCTTCCTACTTGGCCTCTTGTTTTTCTGCTATTTCCAGCGAAGCATCGTTCAGGGATGCTATGAGGAAGTCAAAGTCGTCAGAGGTGAGGATAGTCTGCATCTTGGTCATGGAGGCTTTCAATTTATTCTGGGAATAAGGTTTCAGAGGTGAACCCTTCCTCTTCTTCAGGGGATCAACCTCGTCTCCTTGCTTCTGTTCGACTTCTTTTTCATCTAACTCTTCTCCATCACCTCCTTTCTCTTGTGATATGGAAGCAATCTTCATGGATGCACTATCTAATCCTTGGACCTCTTCGGTCTTCTTTGTCTTGCTAGGTCCTGGTGTATCTTGTGTAGTTTTTGGGCTGTCGATGTTGGATATCTCTATGGGGTTGGTGGGGATAAGGAGTTTAGCGGACCATTCCTTAGTAATCTCCTCCAGGTCCTCCTCCGTCAGCTTGTAGTAGGACTGAAGCTATTACTTATGCTCATCGACGTACACCGTAATATAAATGAAATGCCGATATGTGATGAACTTCATTAAAGGCTAGAACTAGTGTAGAGTGTTCGGAGTCATGCGAGGCTCAGACTGGATGGATATATTCATCTAATCATAGTAGGTATGAAAAACAACATTTGACTGCCACTGTTTGTTCATATCGCTGGAATACCAAAGTGTACTGAACTTCGTGGCCAGTGACTCAAATGGCTCGATGTCGGGGAAGTTCGCACCTTCCGGCATCTCCCAGGCAATGAATGTGATAAGGATCAAAAGAAAACTAAAATGGAATTCTTAACCTTGATCTTGTGCTTCTCTGCAGTCTAGTTCGAATTGATTCACCAGGTACTTTGCCCAGTTCATCTGTAGGCCTTCCGCACACTTCCCTGCGAGGTCGACTACAAAGATGGTGACTTGGGTAGGTCGGTTATTTCTTACTAACTTCCCTGCACTCAACTGATAGGCGAGGTTCATTTTTCCACTCTAGATAGAAGCTACCTTGTAGCCTCACGTCCCCTTCTCGACATCGTCGAAGGTGTCCTTGATCCTCTGTGCTAGAGCACGATCCATGGCTTTACCTGGATAAAAAACATGTGGATCAGGTCCCTGCATACTCAACCCTGTGATCTGATTGATCAACATTGGATCAACTGTGATACGATGGTCTAGCCACAAATATCCACCATGGTAACAATAAAGCAACAACTTGACACAAACATTCACCTCCTGGTGTCTTCTGAAGTGTGGGATCTTCATGCCGTTCAACAGGGTGGACTGCACGAGGTTATGGGTCCACATCTGGGGGATTATCTTTGAATTCTTCCCCTTTGTTATGGTCAGGTACTCATGTGGGGTGAGCATGTTATAGACTTTTCAGTCACCGAGGTTGAAGTCATTGAACTTCAACGCTGCAATCTTGTCTTGGTCTACTTGAACTGCGCGGATCCCCTTCGGGAGGTTCGCAGTGACCAAGGTGTACTCGAAATATCTGGGCACGCTATCTTGATTTACTGTTCCGCTCAGATGTGGTATGTAGGTGGTTAATATAGTTGAGATCAATTTTGCATTCACTAGATCATCCATGTGCTTGGTTCGCTTTTCATCTGATGGCCAGAATGGTCCAGCTTCGCGAGCAGTCGATAGAGATTATTGCACTATTCTTGTGGATGAATCCTGTACACCTACATATAATCCTCTATCCAACATGACTCTTTTAGTCATCAGGTCGAGGAGTAATTTTGTCATAGATTCTTCGACTGCGTTGAGCTCCTCAGAAATATGCACTCAGGATTAACTAGATCGGGTTCAGATTAACTTAGACACTACAATGGAATAGATGGCAACAATGCGATAATCACTATGAAAGATCAACTTAGTCTGTGGGCTCAAATTCTTGGTTAGCAAAAGTGTTCTCGGTGTATGGTGCGACGAGATAAATAGGTAACTCAACAATGGTTCGCTTGCAACGGTTATGAAGGCTTCATGAACTCTGTTATGTCCATTATGGCGCGGTCCCAACGGTCTGATGGTGAGATGTCTGGTCATAAATTCCTTTCTTCCCATTCATAGCATTAGTCTAATGGTTATAATGTCCCCAACGACTATATTTCTTTTCCATGGAGAAGTGCCATGTGTCGCTGTGATGATATCCCGATGAAGCTCCAATTTTGAAAATTTTCCTTCTCCGAGGTTCCTTCTGGATCTTTCTACAACTTTTCGATCTTAGCTCTCTTCTTACTTAGTTTTCTATCTTCTTTCCAGTGAGCTTTGTCTCGATATTCCTTTTCCTATTTTGATTCTTATCTTCTTTTGACATAGTGACTTCGTGTTGTTGAGATTATTTCTAAGGATTCAAGGGTAATACTTCTTTTTTATCTAGGATAGGTATTTTAGTCTTCTATGGGTCCTCTAGTGTTCTTGAAACTTTGATATCTACGTCGATGTTGTTAAACAGATGTGATCTATTCTCCTGTTCTTCAATCAAGTGTGTGATACTTTTAGTTATAAAATATTTTAACTCTTGCTTATTCTGCTCTAAGACTTCTTCTTCTTCCTTCCTTCTGGCTTGATCTCTTTCAATCCAAGGTCTTCCTAGTAACATTGTAAATGGAGCGCTGTCCTCAATAAATGTAATGATCTCAAAATCTTCTTTTGTCAAAGTTCCATTGAATTTCATAGGTATCTGAGCAATCTTCCCACATAGGGTTATCAGTTTTCCTCTGAATAACCCTATTCCTCCCAGTGATGGAATCATAGTAGGCTTTCCTAAAAGTTCCAAGGTTCTTTCTGTCATAACATTTACATATGTTTCCTCATCCAGAACAAAGTCAACGTCGAAGTCTCCTAATCTTGCTTCAATGCATTCTTTTTCTTTGAATATCTCTGATAATCTGACATGTCAGTGGTCATTCAAGGTTTCTCTCATCTGTAACAATACTTTCTCTGTTTCTTTCTGGGATTCTGCCATAATCTTAGTTTCTGGATCTGACTTACTTTTTCTTGGTTCAGATTCATTCTTTCAACTTTAGCAATCATTCTAGGGCAATCCAATACTTCATGGTCCATATATTTACAACAAAGACAACTAGGTCTTCTCCCAGGGAATTCCTTAGCAATATGTCATGGTTTTCTGCAACTGTAATAGAGGGTTAATCTTCTCTTTATTTTAACTGATGCCCAAACCTTTTTGTAATGTGTGCTAGGATCGTAGGAGATAACCTGCAAAAAATTCTTTCGAGGATCCTGCATCCATTTGTTAGTCCAAATATTCTTTCTATGCATAGGTATAACATATATTTCACTATTCTTATTAGATCTACTCATGTCAAACCTTCTTTCATCTACCAGTACCCTAGTTTTTGAGCTAGGACAAAATCTATCAAACATACCTATATCCATGCTTTAGAAAAAACAATTTCCACTTGTCTTTCTTCTACAGAGCACAAAGCTTTAAGATCTATAACTTTTCACTATTCTTACCTTTATCAGAGCACAAAGCTTGCATATCTTGTTGGATCATGTTGTCATTGATGCCGATGGTTTGATTGATTGATGTCAAGTGATTTATTGATGTCAAAGGATTGATTTATTGATGATTGATGTAATATAATATGTATTTTCCTTGATGATGATGCATAGATCAAGATGGATCAATGAGTTGTCATTGATATGATGAAGATGTATCAATGAGTTATCATTGATACATGATGAAGATGGATCATTGTGGTTTCATTGGTATATGAAATCATTGTTGGAAAAATGTATAGATGACTCATTATTGTCTTATCATAATTGATAAGGTGCACAAATGGATGAAATCCAAAGTGGTCCCCTTATGGTGAAAGACCTCACGGGAAGACACTTTGTGGATTGAGTTATCCTAGAAGAATGGTTGGAGGAACCTTGCTCTCATTATTTTCTTATCATGATTGATAAGATGCACACATGGATGGACTCCAAAGTGGTCCCCTTATGGTGAAATCCCTCACGGGAAGACGCTTTATAGATTGAGTTATCCTAGAAGAATGGTTGGAGGACCCATGCTTGTATGTGGAATAATGAGATGAAGATCAAGGAAATTATTGGTGAAACTATCCTAGATGGATAGTGCTTGTCATTCCATTTCTGGTGGTATGTGGAATGTCACATAACTCCTCATGGTTTGAGAGTTATGGCCTTACGAAGATGAAGGACCCCCACATGAAGGCTTGAAGCCCCCAAGGTCAAAGAAGTCAAAGTGACCTAAAAGAAGAAATCATTATTTAAATTATAAAGTAAAGTGACAAAGTCAAGGTGTATTATTTAAATAATAAAGAGAAGTGACAAAATCAAGAAATGATAAAGTAAGGTGACAAAATCAAGAAGGAATATTTATGGAAAGTGGTTAACCCTAAAAATAGGGAAAATAGGTTAAGTGACCTAGAAATGGGTTAAGTGACCTAAAAATGGGTTAAGTGACCTAGAGGGTGAAAGTATAAATAAGATAGCAATGGTCTCTTGTAGATCATCCTTTTTGTGGATCAATGGAGAGCTTCTTGTGAGAATATCTTTTGGAGTATTGATGGAGAGCTTCTTGAGAATTTTTGGTGTGGAACACTTGAGCATATTGAATATCTAAAGGTGACTGAGGTAACCAAGGATATATAAGAAAAATTTCATAAGGAAGGTGAAGAAAAGAGGGACGAAATTGAAGGGAGGATAAATTCTTTTGATGATGCTTTCTAAGGTATGTTATTTACATGCCATCTCACCATTTTCGCTATAACTTTTTTTCTATAATGATCCAAACCATGAAATTTCTATTCCATTGAGACAACATACCCAAGTATCCGTGGTAAAATATTCATCTTTTGTGTCGCTGTATTTTGGGAGTTACACTCCGTGGAAAATAGGGTTTGTGGCTAGTTCTGAAATAGTAAAAAACAAGTGTTTTGAGTAAAAACGTCATAACTTATTCATAACAGATCCAAATTCAGTGAGACCAAATGTGTTGGTTAGGGTATAGTCTGTAGTATGTTTTTTAATAGTTTCAAATCAATTCAATGAACATTTTTTGTGGGGAATTCTCTACAACGTCGCTCTCTAGAATAAGCCAAAATTCAACAAGGTATGCCATTTTTGCTACAACTCCTTTTCTGAGAGGTTCCAAGTAGTGCCACCTGGAGGAATTGCATAAAACACACTGAAGAAAATTGTGTATCAGTTTCAGATATTTATTCATTACAGGTATAAAGTTATGATTATTTCAAGTTGGGGTTGTTGACTAATCCAAAACTAGTCATGGTTGAGACAAGCAGTTGATGAGTTGGTACATACATGAGGTGTATAGTTGATGATGTTGGTACATATTTATGAGTCATTTGATGAGTAGTTTACACATGATTCTTATATACTTGGTACATGGTTGGATGCACTTGTTTATGGTACAGGTTGATTACAGGTTGTTTGGAACAGGTTGGTGCATGGTTGATGCACTTGTTTATGTTGACAGATTGATATCTGTTGAGGATTGTTGCCTCATCTCAGTTGGTGCTGAGGATGTAAGTTGAGTCTTTCATATAGAGATGGTTCTCTTGTAGAGTTGTACTCTATTCAGTTGTTGTTGAAAAACCCCCGGATTGAATTCCATAATAAAAAGAAAAATTGTACATACATCTTGTGTTCTTTGTGTTCCTTGTGGAGATGATTTGTTGATGATATGTTGCTAATATATGTTGCTGATATGTATTCACATATAACTGATTATAAATGATAACCATGAGAAATGAGAAAATTTTGAATGTTAACTAAGGAGTTGTTGTGTAAGAGGGAAGTTTTGGGAAAAAGATCCCCACACTCATTCATCCCCCCTTCTAAGTGTGGTAGGTGTGTCCAACATATCTTACCTCTTTTCTTCAGATATGACCTCTTTTCTTGGCACAGAGATTCACAAGTCAAGCATAATGCTGCACACTAGGGAAATAGATCTACGCATGGAGCTTTCTCAGTTTCAGGTCGAATCTTTTCATAACGCTTCTTCTTCCTCAGTTCCCAACAATCACAGTTTTAGTTCCAACAACGGAACCATTTGTTGGCACAGGGGCATACCCAGGGTTCAACGCTACAACAAAGCACCAAAAAAACCTTAACTACCGGCCCTTTCGACAACAACTGCGAAGCATATGAAGTCTCATCCGAGGTAGAGGGAGGGGTGGTTGCAGGACTCAGATGTCTGCAACCTTAGCTGGGACACAGTTCTGTGATTCTAGTATTTAACAGAGCACTCATAAGTAAACCTTCATCAATATTTAACCAATATTTACTCCACAGATAAAACAGATCATCACAGCATTCACCCAGATCTAATGTATCTAATCACTTAGCATAAGGAATTATATCAGATATAGCAGATTCAAGCATTAATCAAGTTCACAGAGGTCAGATCTAGCATCCAGATTCATCATAAGCACAAAGTATAAACATATCTATCTATCTAAATATGTCAATCACTTACCATATAACACATAAGTACACCAACACATCACACAAAGCAGGGAAACACAACATATACATGGTTCACCCCCACCCTAGGGCTACGTCCACCAACTGTTCTTCTTTATTAGATTCTTTAATCTAATACATGCACAGAGCCAAAAAAACCTTACTCCACATAGGACGGGAGATCTGCACACCTTTCTAGATCCTTCTTCCTTGTGTTCAACACAAATCCCTTCACAATCTATTACAACCACTTGCACTTAGCTCTGCAAGTCTCTCACAGTATGCACAAAACATTTACAAACCACACTTTCACTTAGCACAACATCACATAGATACCTCTTTTCTATTTTTCCTTACATCGCCTAGACATCTATTTATATATTACAAAATAGGCCTAAGCATGGGTAAACCCATGGGCTGACATTCCCATACCCGTTACATATTCCCAAATCCCAAAAAGGACCCAAAAAGGGGATGAGATCCCACGATCTCTGCTTTATCTTTCATGTCGCCTTAGATAGGCTGTCGAAGTCCAAAATGGTCAAACTTGACCAAGGATCTCTCAAAACTTGGTTGAGGGCCAACAACCTAAAAGAACATTACAAACTTCAAGGGGGGAAATATCACACAATACCTCATCCTTGAAGGGTTTGATTCCATAGGGTAGATGACAATGTTGGATGACGTAAATATATCTCCCTTGGCGGAGCCACCCGATGGTGTAATGTTGTTGATGTGGTCTTATCAGTAGGTCCAATTTCTTGTTGACCTCTACTAAGATGAGGTTATTTTGAATTCCACTATCGACAATGAAGTGCAGTGGAGCACCCTTCACCCACATCTACGAGTGGAAAAGGTGCTCACCTTCCTCTAGTTCTTCGAGTTCACTTGGTTGGAACTTGGTGGTAGCGACGATGGAACTGGGTTCCACATAAATGATCTGATTCCCCTTGTTTGGTTCTCATTTTGATTTGGAACCAACATTTGACTCTGAGGCTTTCAACTCAGCTATGAACGATTGTTTTGAGTGACATTCATCGATGTTATGCCATGAAATTTTATGGAATTTTTACCACTTTCCAGTGTCTTTCTTTGTCTTCCAATTACCATTCTTTGTTTGCATATTGCATTGGTTGTCCTATGGTGGTCCATCCTTGATCATTCCTTTTTTTTTCAAGTTGGGAATGCCTTTTCCCTGCTTCTACTATGAGGAGTTCGCAAATCCAAAATCTTGTTTCTTCTGTTTAAAGTTTTTCTCCATTTTGACCAATGATGAGATGTCCAAAAAATCCATTTCTTTCTAGATGTATCGATGCAGATTGTCATGGTACTTGAGCACCAGGTTTCGCTCAAAGTCTTTGATACCGAACTTGGTGCACAAGGTATGGAAGACATTTGTGAACTTTGGCACTTTTTGGTCCCTTTCCTGCCGCAACATGGTCCATTTTGTAAACTGGTCATCATAGCTTCCAACAGGGTAATAATGTTCCTTAATAACATCCCTAAAATAACCCCAAGTGGGTGTGACTGCAAACATTGCAGATTCCTCTGTGGCCTTTTTCTCATATTAAGTCTCCCACCGATCCTTGACACGGGGGACAACGTTAAGGAGAACAAAGGTGATCTTTTATCTTTCAAAAAAATTATGGATAGAAAAATACCCTTCGAGGAGATTCAAGCATTTATCTGGAGCATCTACATCTACCTGATCTACAAATATAGGAATATCAAAACTAACTTTTACCTTGAAGTGGGGAGCAACTAAAAAGTGGCCTCTTGACAAAGATGCATCAGTTGTTGGTAGTCGTCGAAGGATCTGGGAAAAAATATCCATCACCTCATTCCTTTGTCGCGTGAGGGATTCCTCAAGAAATGGTTTAATAGGATCTCTAGCTCCATCATCTCTCTTTTCTTCCGCCATGGGAGGCCGTTGGGTTTGGCGAGGATGGTCTTGCAAAGGATCATATAGACTAAGTCATAACTTCTTATACCCTGACCTTGTTAGGGACATGCATCGAGAAACAGATAAAGAGAAGACCGCTTTGATACCACTGATATGGATTTATAAATGGAACAAAATGAAATACAAAGTTATAAAAAAAACACATGGATACATCAAAACTTGAATTCTATTAATAAATGAAACATTTTGAACTATAAAAAAATGCAGAATGAAACAAACTTGCTCGAATGGTGGTAATTGATCTCTGAGAAGAGATGTGGAAGTTATGCACGTTCGCCAGAGCACATTACATTGAGGTTGAAAGGCCTTTTTATCATAAAGAAGCAATGAAGAAACCATAAACATCGAAAAACCTAACCCCATGAGATGAAACTCCAAAAGGATTGTGGGCCCCGATAGGGTTAGTTGGTACACCAAATTCCCGGGGCTGTAACTTTTGCATACGGTCTCTGTTTGGCATGCTTGATAGCCCATTGGAAAGGTCTAGCCAAGTACATGTTTGGTTGTTGTGCCTAGAAAACGTTGTTTAGGGCCTCAAAAAGGCCCCGAAATTTTAGGACCTACAAAGGAATTGGTCAAGATATTTTTGAGGGAGGATTTGAAGCCAATTTCGAGGAACCTCAATAAACATGTAGAGAGGGTACTTTTGTAGAGATTTTGGTTTCAGATATGAGGGTACTAGAACACATTGGTTAAGCAACAACAATAAAATATTATAAGCATTGAGGTGATGGACAACTCTTGTTTGAGAGTATGGTCAAGGAAGTTAGTTAATAAAAGATCCTAATCTCAGTCTTAGGGAGAAATGATTGGTAGAGAAAAAGTCCAAGGAGATTGGGTCATTGAAAGGGATCAATGGGGGGGTGGTTTGACAAGGAGGGTCTGGCTTCGTAACATTTTTGTTTTCAACTCTTTTTCAATTGTTGTATTCAGTGTGGTGAGGCAGTGAAATCTTTCGATGTGAACATGGTTGATGTGTGATCCAAATGGATTCGAATAAGAGCATGGTTGTAAGACTCAATACCTACAAGATAATTTGGTGATGAGTGAAGGTTAGTAAATATGTAAAATTCAATGCAAATGTAAAAGTAAATAAGAGAAAAAAGATAAATAGATGAAAAAGAAAAAGAAAAATAGGAGAGAGAAGGTTGAGGAATGGGAAATGAAAGGCCATGCCTATTGGCCTTCCCATTAACGTAGCTCTTCCTATTGTTTCATATTATTTCACTCTCAAAGGGTCTTTTGGTCAAGGAGGGGAGGATGAACAAATAGACATTAGCTACATTATAACTAGAGATTGTCAGAATAAGAACACTATGCAACCATTGGGTGTTGGTTTTCCTATTCGAGTTTCCAAGGTAAACATTATGTATGGATTTATTTGTGGTTGTGGAGTAGTTCCTATGTGTGAAATGTTTATCTTATTTTTTTTAATGGATTATAATGATGAATGCCAAAGTGTAAATTTGATATCCCTTATTTAGAAATTGATTTCAAACTCCATTGATATTAATTACTGGGTAGATTCAATTCATGACACTTGTTGAATTAACTACAAAAACTACATAATGACCACCATATAATCCCCTTTGAATTATGAGATCAATGGATACCATTGTGGAGTCATTGCATTTCCATAGGGAGTTGCTTAATTGGAATTTTAAATTTTTTATGAATGTTGGGTGAATTTTCTTTCTTGAAGCTGGGTGTTTGGCTAGTCATTGGATTGATTCACCTCCTTAATAGGCACATCGGATTTGTCACTAACCATATGCATCCCCTTAGACAAAATATATTACCAACAAATTCAGTAGAGGTTGTACACATTCATACAATGGTTATACATGTCGTACACACCCATTGGCGTGTTCTTTGCTCTGTAATTCATGGTTCACTTATCAATCAAAATATTTAGTTGGTATTATCTTGTAGTTGTTCTTGGTTAAGGTAAAAAAAATGTCGTGGGGAAAAAACTGATGTTCTCATTAATGATTGGATCATATATGTATTATTGTTGGATTATTTAAGAGAGATGATGGTTTGTATGAACCTATCACAAGCAACTTGATGGACAAGGTAGTGCATCCCCTCAATAAACAATTTTTTAATTAGTTGTTTGTCTTATGTGCATGTAACAAGATGGACAAGTGTGAATTGATTGCATATATAACTACAAAAATGATTGATATCCATTAGAGGTTATTATGTTCCCACATTGTGGATCATTTAAAGTAGCAATATAAAATTCTTCTTGAGTAATTGAAGAGGAATTCAAGTGTTGGATTTGTTTGAATTTGCACATGTTAATTGTATCAAATTTGGGTAACGTTGTATTTGAAGGAGGATATCATGTTATTATTCATTTCCAAAGTGATTTTTTTTGCATTCAATGTTGGTAGAAACAAGTGGCAATGAAGTGTTCTATCTATTGGCAATAGTAGAGCTTCCTTTCCTTTACAAAATTGAAGGGGAGTACTCCATTTTCTATTGGAGTAATGTAATATGAGTTAAAAAATTTGGTGTAGGCTTGCTTGGTGTTGAGAAACCAATCCAAACCAATATCAAATTTAAATTCCCATTGCCTTGTTTCTAATAAAGAAAACTATAGAGACAACATTATCTTGAAGGAAGAATGTTGGTGTGATGGCTACCATTTGATGGAACTGTTGGTTGTGGAGCCTGATTATCTTCTTGATTAAGAGGTATTTTGTTTTCAACAATGTTTATACCCCATGAAGTATTTACACCCCAGAAGTATGTACACTCTTCCACGCGGGGGAGTATAGAGGGGGGTTAACCCCTCTTCGGTGTCCGGGGGCAAGTGAGTGTATATTTTAATTTCATTGTAAATATGGATCGTTCATTATAAGGTCACAGATCTAACGTTAGAAATTATGTTAGGGTTTTTTCCCTAGAAGGCAACCCTTTGTTATGAGGGAAATGAATTGCGGTTATGCATGAGGGTGAATATTGTATTCTGAGATAGGAGACTGTGAGATAAAGAAGAGGAAGTTACAACGGGTTTTCTGTAGGTTGTATCCCTTCATTTACTGGATAATAATAAAGGAAGTACCTGGAAATTTCTCTAGTGGACGTAGCCCACACTGGGTGAACCACGTAAATCTGTGTTTGTATTGTATTGTGTATCTTCTATGTTTTGTTTCTGCATTTGTTTTATTTTATTTCTCCATGGTCCTTTTTTTCTAACAATGGGTATCAAAGGGAAAGGTAACTCGTAGGAAATGAGGGTTCTTGGTTCGAGTGGGAGCAATGACAAAAGATGGAAAGTTTAGGGTCGAGAAATTTAACGGCCAAAACTACCAGTTATGGAAGATGCAAATGGAAGATTATTTATATCAGAAAGATCTATTCCTACCATTGGGTGGAGTAGAAAAGAAGCTTACATCCATGAAGGATGAAGAATGGGATATTATTGACACAAAGGATCTAGGAATGATACGACTGAGCCTAGCAGCATCAGTGGCTTTCAATATTTCGAAAGAAAAGAAAACAAAGGCTTTGATGGACGCATTAGCTAAATTGTATGAAAAACCCTCAGCGTCCAATAAGGTATTTCTAATGAAGAGATTATTTAATATGAATATGTCAGAAGGTGGGTTTGTTGCAGATCATTTAAATGATTTTAATACGGTTACTAATCAACTACGTTCTGTAAAAGTGGACTTTGATGATGAGGTCAGGGCTCTTCTAATCTTATGCTCATTGCCAGAAAGATTGAACGACTTGGTCATGGATGTAAGTAACTCTATCTTTGGTTCAAATACTTTAAAATATGATGATGTTGTTGGTGTTATCCTTAGTGAGGAAATGCAACGAAAAAGCACAGGTGAGACATCAGGAAATGCGTTGAACATGGAGAACAGGGGAAGACAAAAGGATAGAGGAAATGGCCTAGGGAACCACGAGAATTCTAGGAAGGGAAGATCCAAATCCAGACCTGGAAAGATAGAGTGCTATAATTATGGGAAGAAAGGACATCTGAATAAAGACTGCAGAGCTCCAAAGAAACAAAGAGATGGATAGCAGGAGAGAAATCAGGAAGAAAATGTAACAGGTGATGTGTTACAAGATGCTTTGATTCTTTCTATAGATAACATTTATGAGTCTTGGGTAGTAGATTCAAGGGCTTCATTTCATGCCACATCCCATATGAAACATTTTCTAGATTATGTTCAAGGTGATTTTGGACAGGTTCATTTGGGTGATGATGCACCATGCAAAATTGTTGGAATGGGAAAGGTAAAAATAAAGCAACACAATGGAAACCAATGGTTGTTGAAAGAGGTAAGACATGTCAAAGATTTAAGGAAAAATCTAATTTCAACAGGGAAGTTGGCAAGTGAAGGTTGTATATCCATATTTACAGATAAGACATGGAAGGTCATCAAAGGATCATTGGTGATAGCAAAGGGAGAGAATGTAGGTACAATGTATTTATGTACTAGTAATACTGACTCTTCTATCTCTTTAGCTTCTACATGAGTGGATACAACACTGTGGAATCATAGGTTGGGACACATGAGTGAGAAGGGAATGCAGATACTTCACAAAATAACTTTGTTTCCGGATCTTAAACAAATTGATTTGGACTTCTGTGAGCATTGTGTTTATGGAAAACATAAGAGAGTCAGATTTCTCAGAGTCGGAAAAGAAAAAAAGAATGAAAGGTTAGATCTTGTGCATACAGATGTATGGGGACTATATCAGGTATCATCTCTTGCTGTATCTCATTATTATGTTACTTTTATTGATGATGCAACTAGAAAAACTTGGGTTTATTGCATTCAACAAAAATCTGATGTTTTTGATACTTTCAAGAAATGGAAAGCTTTGGTTGAGAATGAGATAGGAAAAAGTTTGAAGTGTCTCAGATTAGATAATGGAGGTGAATATTTCAGCAAGGAGTTTGATGATTAATGTTCATACCATGGGATTCGTAGAGAGAAGACAGTTCCAATAACACCACAAGAAAATGGTGTGTTAGAAAGGATGAACAGGACAATCATGGAGTGTGCAAGGAGTATGAGATTGCATGTTGGTTTGCCCTTACAGTTCTGGGAAGATGCTGTAGATACTGATATTTACTTAATAAATATAGGACCTTCAAGCTCTTTGGATGGTAGAATTCCAGAGGAGGAATGGACAGGAAAAAAGGTAAACTATTCTTTTTTGAAAACTTTCGGTTGTGAAGCATTTGTCCATATTGATAAAGAAAATAGAACAAAGTTTGAGGAAAAATCCAAGAAGTATACCTTTATTGGATACAATGTGAATGATTTTGGTTATCTCTTATGGGATTATGAAAATAACAAAATCATTGGGAGTAGAGATGTCATATTCAATGAGAAGGTCATGTACAAAGATCAGTTGCAGGGAAAGAAACAAGAAAAAGAAAAACAAGAATACACAGTGCTTGATGAGATCACTGAAAAATAAATTCCAAAGGAACTAGAAAATCAAAATGTACAACAATAGGAGCATCAGGTACCTCAAACACCTACAAGTGTTGTTATAAAATCTACCAGGTTAAGTATACCCCCTAAACAATACTCTCCTTCATTGTATTATTTATTGTTGACTGATTCTGGTGAATCATAATGTTATGAAGAGGCAATGCAGGTAGACACCAAAAAGAAGTGGGAGAAAGGCATGAAAGAGGAAATGGATTCCTTGGTAAATAACCATACTTGGGACTTGGTTTAGTTGCCTACAGGAAAAATAACATTGCAGAATAAACAGGTTTACAAGTTGAAGGAAGAAGACAGAGGAATAAAGCAATACAAGGATAGACTTGTTGTAAAGGGGTTTGCACAAAAGAAAGGTATAGATTTTGATGAAATATTTTCTCTTTTTGTTAAAATGACTTCAATTAGGACTATTTTAAGTCTTGTGGCAGTAGAAGATTTGCATATTGAACAATTAGACGTTAAAACAACTTTTCTCCATGGGGATTTGGAGGAAGATATTTATATGCAGTAGGCATAGGGGTATGAGGTCAAAGGGGAGGATAATTTGGTATGAAGGTTGAAGAAGAGCTTGTATGTCCTAAAGCAAGATCCAAGGCAATGATATTTGAAGTTTGACAAATTTATGACATAACAGGGTTGTAGTAGATGTCATTCTGATCATTGTGTTTATTTCAAAACACTATAAAATGGAAGCTATATTATCTTGCTATTGTATGTAGATGACATGCTTGTTGCAGGGTCTAATATGCAGTATATAAATGTTTTCAAGAAAAAAATAGTTAATTCATTTGCGACGAAGGATTTGGGGTCTGCAAAGAAAATCCTTGGTATGAGAATAACAAGAGATAGGAAAAATTGCAAATTGACATTGTCTCAGGGTGAGTACATAGAGAAGGTGTTGGAGAGGTTTAGAATGCAGAATGAAAAACCAGTTAGTACACCTTTAGCCAACCATTTCAAATTAACTAAGGAAATGTGTCCCAAGACACAGGAGGAGATATAATACATGTCCAGGGTCCCTTATTCATCAATAGTTGGCAGCTTGATGTATGCAATGGTTTTCACAAGACCAGATATTGCACATGCAGTGGGGGTTGTGAGCAGGTATATGAAAAATCCAGGTAAATAACATTGTGAGGTAGTAAAGTGGATTCTCAGGTATTTGAGAGGTATTGCTACTCATGCATTATGTTTTGGAGGTTCATACACTTTTCTACAGGGATATGTTGATTCATATATAGCAGGTGATAAAGATATCAGGAGGAGCACCACAGGGTCTGTTTTTAATATAGGTGGAACAACAATAAGTTGGATTTCGAAACTGCAAAAGGTTGTTTCAATTTCAACAACAGAGGCATAGTATGTTGCTGCTACAAAGACTAGTAAAGAGATGATTTGGTTACAAAGGTTTATGGAGGAATTGGGAAAGAAGTAGGAGAATAGTAGGTTGTACTGTGATAGTGAGAGTGCCATTCATCTTGCAAAGAACTCAACCTTCCATTCAAAGACTAAGCATATACATTTGAGGTACCACTTCATATGATCCGCCTTTAAAGATGGACATTTGAAGTTGGAAAAGATACACACTAGCCAGAATCCTGCAGATATGTTAACAAAGGGAGTAACCATGGAGAAACTAAGTTCCTACTGAGTTTTAATTGGTCTTCAAGAATGAAGATGAAGATGAGAAATTTTCTAGGTCCAAGAAGGTTCAGAGTCTAGCATATACAACAATGGTGGAGTTGTTGAGATCAATCTCCAAGTGGGAGATTGTTGGTTGTGGAGCCTGATTATCTTCCTAATTCATAGGTCTTTTTTTCCAGTTGTGTTTATACCCCATGAAGTATTTACACCCCAGAAGTATGTACACTCTTCCACGTGGGGGAGTGCCGAGGGGGGTTACCTCCTCTACGGGGTCCGAGGGCAAGCAAACCCTTGAAGGAAAAATTTCCTTGTAAATGTATATTGTAATTTCATTGTAAATTTGGACCGTTCATTATAAGGTCGCATATCTAACAATAGAAATTGTGTTAGGGTTTTTTTCCCTAGAAGACAACCCTCTATTATGAGGGAAATGTATTGTGGCTATGCATGAGGGCGAATATTGTATTATGAGATATGAGACTATGAGATAAAGAAAAGGAAGTTACAATGGGTTTGATGTAGGTTGTATCCCTTCATTTGCTGGATAATAATAAAGGAAGGACCTGGAAATTTCTCTGGTGGATGTATCCCACACTGGGTGAACAACGTAAATCTGTGTCTCTATTGTATTATGTATCTTCTATGTTTTGTTTCCACATTTGTTTTATTTTATTGCTCCACGGTACTGTTTTTCTAACATGAACACTAAACACAGTCCATTCATTTTGTTGATTGATGAGAATCTTGAGTATTAGACAAAGTGCATCCCATATAATTGGCAGTCCATTTGAAGGAGTCATTTGGTATGTTAATCAATTAAAATTTAATTGAGCAACAAGGTGCTTATTGATTGGCAGATTGACAGACAAAAGGTGGTTTTATTGTTTCATTTATAGTGTGTAATTTTTTCCCACCACTAGCACTTGCCTTAGCCCCACAAAGTCAATAAGCAAACCCATCCCTACATGTTGTTGGAGAACAAGGAGTAGGGAAGTTTCACTCAAAATTGTATTGTGCACAAAGGCCTAGAGATCAATTCTAAAAATAGAGCACTTGACATCATACAGAGTTAGAGCCTTGACGTTGATTGGTACATTGAGAACACAGATTCATTTTCCACTTCATTTTCATCCAATTTGATGTGTGTAGGTTACACAAAGAAAACAAAAAAATAAGCAATCTTGAGTAGATATTACAAAGATAACATAAACGTTGTAACCATTGTGAGAACATAGATCTTTGTAGATGATAGAGTAATAGATATCATAATTTAAATGCTACTGAGGGTCAATGTTGGTGAAGCAAGTGGACTATAAGTCCCTCGTTTATGGATAAATGTGATCCATCTTGGTATAACTTACCCTCATGATTTTTTGGGGGGAAGTATTGCACCTGATTATAAAGGTTCATGCTTTATTGGTGATCTGTGAGTCAGTGTATGAGTATTTTTTTAAAAAACTAGGCTCTATAATCATAAGGATAAAGTGCTCAATTCAATTCATATTTGTGCACCTCCTAATCTAGGGAAGTCAACTTCATTTGTAAAGGATAGTATGGATTCTTCAAGTGAGGGTGATTCATTTCCTTCTTTGCCAAGTAAGGGATATACACTTGCTATATTGTCTTCAACAAGATCTTTAACCTATCCTCTTAGCTCCCAAACCTGGAGTGCCAAGTAAAGGGGTAAAGTTAGGTAAGTTTACTTCTATACTATGTGACATTGTTTTTTCTATGGCTACATGAGGTACCGAACTTTATTCAACCATCACAATCGATTTTCTCACGAGAGAATGACGAGACCCTTGCTTGTTTTTTTTGTCTTTTAGAGCACCTTGCTCACTCGAATGTGTTTTGATTATTAATCTTGAACTTTGTAAATGAGTATGTGTTTCCCATGTTGGGGGTTTTCATTCTATATTTGGCTCAAATATTGATTGATTGGTGTGCTACTAATGGCCATAATCTCTTACAATATAGGGATCTTGAGGATATTCACTTATTTATATGCACTTTGTAATGTCCCCATATACCTAATCTCTCTAAGAGAGAATTCCTCTAGCCTAATTGAGTTCTCATGGGCTAGGTAAGAAAATAATAAAGAGAACATGAAGAATGGAAAAAAATGTCAAGTTGGGTTATTATCCCACATTCATAAGAGAAGGAAAGAAAAGCTCAAGTTAGTGTTGGTTGTGGAGCCTGATTATCTTCTTGATTCATAGGTTTGTTTCAGTCGTGCTTGGACCCCATTCCCTAACAGGGGGTGTGAGGGGGCTTTCCCCCCCACAATTGTCTCTAGGGAGGTCTAGGGGGGGATGACGACAATTTTTGTAGCCCCCCCTGGCAAGTCATTTAGGGGCAGTGCCCCCAATGCGAAACTTTGGAAAAAATTGCCTTGTAAAATATTGTAATTTCGTAGTCAATCTGGACCATTCATTATATGGTTGCAGATCTGATGGTAGAAGTTATTTTTAGGGTTTTTTTCCCTAGAAGGAAACTCTCTCTTATGAGGGAATTGTATTGCAGTTGTGTATTATCGCGAATGTTGTATTTTGAGAGAGTAGACTGTGCGAGAAAGAAGAGGAAGTTATAGAGGTTGAGTTGTAGGTTGTATCCCTTCATTTTGTTGGATAATAAAAGGAAAGGACCTAGAAATTTCTCTGGTGGCTGTACTCACATGGGGTGAACCATGCATATCTGTGTCTCTATTGTATTGTGTATCTTCTATGTTTTATTTCCTCATTTATTTTATTTTAATGCTCTGCGATCCTGTTTTTCTAACAATTGGTATTAGAGCGAAAGGTAACTCATAGGAAAAGAGGGTTTCTAGTTCGAGTGGGAGAAATGGCAGAATATGGAAAGTTTAGGGTTGAGAAATTTAATGGCCAAAACTACCAGTCATGGAAGATGAAGATGGAAGATTGTTTATATCAGAAGGATCTATTCCTACCATTGGGTGGAATAACAAAAAACTTGATGGCCATGAAGGATGAATAATGGGAGGTTCTTGACAGAAAGGCACTAGGAACGATACGACTAAGCCTGGAAGCGTCAGTGGCTTTCAATATTTCAAAAGAAAAGACAATTAAGGAGTTGATGGATGCATTGGATAAACTGTATGAAAAACCCTCGACATCCAATAAGGTATTTCTAATGAAGATATTATTTAATATGAAGATGTTAGAAGGTGGGTTTATTGCAAATCATTTAAATGAATTTAATATGGTTAATAATCAACTAATTTCAGTAAAAGTGGACTTTGATGAAGAGGTCAGGGATCTTCTAATCTTGTTCTCATTGCCAGAAAGATGGAATGGTTTGGTCATAGCTGTAACTAACTCTGTCTCTGGTCCAAACACTCTAAAATTTGATGATGTTGTTGTGTTATCCTTAGCATGGAAATGCAATGAAAAAACATAGGTGAGACATCAGGTAATGCATTAAACATGGAGAACATGGGAAGACAAAAGGATAGAGGAAAGGGATCAGGGAACCATGGGAATTCTAGGAAGGGAAGATCCAAATCCATACTGGGAAAGATAGAGTGCTGGAATTGTGGGAAGAAAGGACATCTGAAGAAATACTGCAGATCTCCAAAGAAACAAAGAGATGGACAACATGAGAAAAATCAGGAAGCAAATGTAATAAATGATGTTTTACAAGATTCTTTGATTCTTTATTTAGATAATATTTTTGAGTCTTGGGTAGTAGATTCAGGGGCTTCATTTCATGCCACATCCCATAGGAAACATTTTCTAGATTATGTTCAAGGTGATTTTGGACAGGTTCATTTGGGTGATGATGCACCATGACAAATTGTTGGAATGGGTAAGGAAAAAATAAAGAAAAAGAATGGAAACCAATGGTTATTGGAAGAGGTTATACATGTACTAGATCTAAGGAAAAATCTAATTTCAATAGGGCAGTTGGAAAGTGAAGGTGGTATATCTATATTTACAGATCATAAGGCATGGAAGGTTACCAAAGGATCACTGGTGATAGAAAAAGGAGAGAAGGTAGGTACATTGTATTTATGTACTGGTAATATTGACTCTTCTATCTCTTTAGATTCTAAAGGAGTGGATATAACATTGTGGCATCATAGGATTGGACACATGAGTGAGAAGGGGATGCATATACTTCACAAAATAAATTTGTTGCCAAATATTAAACAAATTGATTTGGATTTCTGTGAGCATTGTGTTTATGGAAAACATAAGAGAGTTAGATTTATCAGAGTCGGAAAAGAAAAGAAGAGTGAAAGGTTAGATCTTGTGCATATAGATGTATGGGTACTAGCTCGGGTATAATCTCTTGGTGGCTCTCATTATTATGTTAATTTTATTGATGATGGAACTAGAAAAACTTGGGTGTATTGCATTCAACAAAAATATGATGTTTTTGATACTTTTAAGAAATGGAAATCTTTGGTTGAGAATGAGACATGAAAAAGGTTGAAGTGTCTCAGATCAGAAAATGAAGGTGAATATTGCAACAAGGAGTTTGATGATTACTGTTCATACCATGGGATTCGTAGAGAGAGAATAGTTCCAGGAACACCATAAGAAAATGGTGTGTCAGAAAGGATGAAAAGGACAGTCATGGGGCATGCAAGGAGTATGAGATTGCATGATGGATTTCCCTTACAGTTATGGGTAGATCTTGTAGAGAATGTTGTTTAATTAATAAAAAGAGGACCTTCAATCTCTTTGTATGGTGGAATTCTAGAGGAGGAATGGAAGGTAAAAAGATAAACTATTCTTTTTTGAAGACTTTCGGTTGTGAAACATTTCTCCATATTGATAAAGAAAATAGAATAAAGCTTGAAGCAAAATCCAATAAGTGTAGATTTATTGGATACAATGTTAATGATTTTGGTAATCACTTATGGGATTATGAAAATAAAAAAATCATTAGGAGTAGAGATTTCATATTCAATGAGAAGGTCATGTACAAAGATCAGTTGCAGCGAAAGAAACAAGAAAAAGAAAAACCAAAATACACAGTGCTTGATGAGATCACTGAAAAATAAATTCCAAAGGTACCAAAAAATAAAATGTACAACAACATGAGCAACATGTACCTCAAACTCCTACAAGTGTTGTTAGAAGATATACTAGGTTAAGTAGACCCCTTGAACGATACTTTCCTTCATTGTATTATTTATTATTGATTGATTTTAGTGAACTAGAATGTTATGAAGAGGCAATGAAGGTAGACACTAAAAAGAAGTGGAAGAAAGGCATGGAAGAGGAAATTGATTCCTTGGTAAATAACTAGACTTGGGACTTGGTTCAGTTTCCTGTAGGAAAAAAAACATTGCAAAATAAATGGGGTTACAAGTTGAAGAAATAAGATGGAGGAAAAAAACAGTACAAGGCTAGACTTTTTGTAAAGGGGTTTGCACAAAAGAAATGTATATATTTTGATGAAATATTTTCTCTTGTTGTTAATATGAATTCAATTAGGACTATTTTAAGTCTCATGGTAGTAGAAGATTTGCATCTTGAATAGTTAGATGTAAAACCAATTTTTCTCCATGGGGATTTGGAGGAAGAGATTTATATGCAACAACCACATGGGTATGAGGTCAAAGGGAAGGAAAATTTGGTATACAGGTTGAAAAAGAGCTTGTATGGATTAAATAAAGATCCAAGGAAGTGGTGTTTGAAGTTTGAAAAGTTTATGACAAAAAAAGGTTATAGTAGATGTCATTCTAATCACTGTGTTTATTTTAAAAGGATAGAAAATGGAAGCTATATTATCTTGTTATTATATGTAGATGACATGTCTGTTGCAGGGTATAATATGCAGGATATATATTTTTCAAGAATAAATTAGCTAATTCATTTACGATTAAGGATTTGGGTGCTGGAAAGAAAATCCTTGGTATGAGAATAACAAGAGACAGGAAAAATCACAAATTGAAATTATCTCAAGGTGAGTACATAGAGAAGGTGTTGGAGAGGTTTAGAATGCAGAATGCAAAACCAATTAGCACACCTTTTGCCAACTATTTCAAATTAACTAAGGAAATGTGTCCCAAGACACATGAGGATATAAAATACATGTCCAAGGTCCCTTATTCATCAACAGTTGGACGCTTGACGTACACGATGGTTTGCACAAGACCAGATATTTCACATGCAGTGGGAGTTGTGAGAAGGTATATGAACAATCTAGGTAAAGAACATTGGGAGGGAGTAGAGTGGATTCTTAGGTATTCGAGAGGTACTTCTACTCATGCATTATGTTTTGGAGGTTCAGACACTGCTCTACAGGGACATGTTGATTCATATATGGTAGGTGATAAAGATATCAGGAGGAGCACCACAAGGTATGTTTTTATTGTAGGTGGAATAACAATAAGTTGGATTTCAAAACTACAATTTTTTTTTGCACTTTCAACAACAGAAGCAAAGTATGTTGTTGCTACATAGGCTAGTAAAGAAATGATTTGGTTACAAAGGTTTATGGAGGATTTGGGAAAGAAGCAGGAGAATAAAAGGTTGCACTGTGATAGTGAGAGTGACATTCATCTTGCAAATAACTCAATCTTCCATTCAAAGACTTATAATCATATACAACTCAAGTACCATTTCATACGATTCATCTTGGAAGATGGAAATTTGAAGTTGGAAAAGATACATACTAGCCATAATCCTGCAGACATGTTAACAAAGGGAGTAACCAGGGAGAAACTGAGTTCCTGATTAGTTTTAGTTGGTCTTCAAGCATGAATATGAAGATGAATTTTTTTTCAGGTCCAAGGTGGAGTATAGTCCAATAGGTACAACAACAATGGAGTTGTTGTGATCAATCTCCAAGTGGGAGATTGTTGGTTGTGGAGCCTGATTATCTTCCTGATTCAGAGGTTTTTTTCATTCATGCTTGGACCCCATTCCCTAACGGGGGGTGTGGGGGGGCTTGGTCCCCGACAACTGTCTCCAGGGGGGTCTAGGGGGGTGGCGAAAATTTTTGTATCCCCTCTTAGTAGAGGATTCGGGGGCAGCGCCCCCGAAGTGAAACTTTGGAAAACATTTCCTTGTAAAATATTGTAATTTTGTGGTCAATCTAGATTGTTCATTATAAGGTCACATGTCTGATGGTAGAAGTTATTTTTAGGGTTTTTTTCCCTAGAAGGAAACCTTCTCTTATGAAAGAATTGTATTGCGGCTGTGTATTATCGCGAATGTTGTATTTTGAGAGAGGATACTGTGAGAGAAAGAAGATGAAGTTACAACGATTGAGCTGTAGGTTGTATACCTTCATTTTGATGGATAATAAAAGGAAAGGACCTGACAATTTCTCTGGTGGATGTAGCCCTCACTAGGTAAACCACATATATCATTGTCTCTATTGTATTGTGTATCTTCTGTGTTTTATTTCCACATTTACTTTATTTTATTGCTCCACGATCCTATTTTTCTAACAGTTAGAAGTATAAAAAAGGGGGGATATGAGGAGTCTATCATCAATTCTTACACTTGCTTATTGAGAAAACATATTTGGAGAGAACTTGGAGAGTTTTCTAGGTTTTTTGAAAACCCTTCATTTTGCTACTGGTTTCGGTGTTGCAACTATACACCCTAGTGAGTTTGAGGGAGAGATCGCTCCATATTTCTCATTATGCTTCAACTGGATTATGTTTCCATCATTGGTAGCTGAGTTGTGAAGTGTGGAAGCCAACTTCCTCTTGGAAATCCGAGTTACCTTCATTCTGGGTGCATTCCTGAGAGGTTGGGTGCATATTCTAGCCTGGGGATAGAGTATAAGTAGAGTTCCTCTTGCTGGCAATGATCTTCTAGTTCTTCATTATTAACCCAACTTACATTTTATGTGTTGGGAACATCTACCTTGATTTGTGAGTGTTGTGTATGATTTACAGAGGAAAGGGGTCACTCCTTTCAAGGAACAATACAAGGAAACGTGGATTTGCTGAGTTACTCCAATTTGGGCATGATTTCCTTGAACTTGGGCAATATATTTTCAATATGGGTGAACTAAATTACTAGATGGTCGATTTTCCTCAGAGGGGGATCCTAATCGAATTGTTGATTGTGTCTGAAAGGAAAGGGAATTTGTTGTCTCATATTCTCACCACTACACCTATATACTTAAGCTTGAGGAGAGTTTAGAGCAACACATGCATTATACAGACCGATGGCTAATTCAATAATATTGTTGTTATATATATATATATATATATATATATAAACTCAGATCTGAAGGAGACCACTCTCAAATTCATACACTAGGTTCCTTATTTCCTTGTCATTTATGGTTGTTGAAGTTTCATTGTAATTTCTATTATTTTAATAATTAATTACAACAATCATTTTGGGTAGCAATCTCATGGAATATTGAGAATTTTAGGAGGTGGGATTTATATATTATGGCATGGTAATTGCATACACACTGCTTACATCCATTATCTAAACTACCAAACAAGTAAAACACTTCAACAATCAGTGGGGAAACCTTTAGCATTGAGCATAACCGAAAGAAAATGAAATATCAGTGATTGGAATATTACAGTGGTATGAACGCATGTTCCTTGCTTAGCCATGGGGATCTGAAAGTTAAAAGAATTGGGCAGTAAATGAATAGGGAGGATAGGAAGAACGCCAATCACATAAGGAAGAGATACTAGAGCCCAGAATCTCCATTGGACAAGGAAGAACCAATTCAGGAATTAGAATCTCAAGCTAAGATAAATAAGGTATATAAGGGTGAAGACATCATGAGTGACAAAGATGAACATGATTTCAGTAGTCTTCTCAACGCATTGAATGATTTTTCTAGGGGCCAAAAAGAAATGATGGATTTGATGGGGTAAATGGAAGTTAACACCATTGAGAGTCAAGACAAGAAAAATCATAACGGTGAAAGGGATTCTAATAATGGGGATGGAAACCATTCTCACACCACCATGCAGATCCACCCCCATTTGTACACCAGGACACCCATGCCTACCATGCCTCAATTCCTTGATAATGGTGCATTAGGGTGAATGGAGTAGACTAATCAGGATATACCCTTTGGAGCTTATTTGGAGCAGTACTAGAGATTGGGAGATGATTTTCAGATTGCCATGTCCTTTCATGATTTTTTCCACTTAAAAAGCAAGAGCATGCTTAGGGGACCAAGGGGATGATGTCCCAAAACACGAAGTTATAGTGCACATTGGGAAAAGTGACCATTCCAAACTTTGATGGGTCATCAAAATGCACTACTAGAGCATGGGTGCAGAAGTTGGACACTTATTTCTAGCTCAACAAAATGGTTGAAGCTGATGCTACTAAGCTTTCCACCCTACATTTGGACGAAGAAGCCCATGAGTGGTGGTACCATGGGTTATTGACATTGGGTCATTCAGACATCACTTCATACCTCGATTTCACACATAGGATCATTAAGAGGTTTGACAGGAAAGACCCAGAGATCCATTTTCGAGAGTTGGCTCAGCTCAAGAAGACAGGTAGCCCAGAGGCATTTATCTCTGAGTTCTAGATATTAGCAATGATGGTGACAGGCATATCTAAGGCACGCTTAGTGATTTTGTTTGTTGAGGGGCTAACAAAGCCATTACGTGGATGGGTGAAGGCCTACAAACCCACCACTTTGTAGGATGCAATCAACCATACTAGGGACATGTAGGATGTTGTTCCTAAGAGAAGGTTTCCTCTAAAACCCACCTTCCCACAAAAGAGGAAGGAAACCAAATCATTTCAGAGGGATTGGGTTGGGAAGCCCAATCTGGATGAAGAAACAAGAAAGGAGCTAAGGAGGAGGAAATTGTGCTTTAGTTGTCAGGAGTTGTGGGTACCAGGGCACGAGTGTGCTGGGAAGGATAGGACCAACAAGGATCATTATATTGAAGTCTATTCAGACAATGGTATTGATTATGAGGAAGAGCAAAACGAACAAGAACAGGGACACCAAACATCAGGTGAGGAGACATCGCATGCTAGGGATAAGGGCCCTGTTATGGCATCCATGTCGGGACTTCCTAGGTACCACACTTTCAGATTTTGAGGAGTCCTGAAAGGGCAAAAGGTTATAGTGTTGATTGATAATGGGGAATCCCACTACTTTATAGATGTAGCTTTGGTGGACAGGTGAGAGATTCCAATGAAGGATTTTGAGGGATTGACTGTGATCATACCTAGAGTCTATAAGATGGAGTGCACTAGATGGATCCCCAAGTTGAAAATAACCTTGGGGAATTATACATTGACATATAATTTATTTGTGGTGGATGTGCGAGACACTAATGTGGTGCTTAGAGTTCAATGGTTATACTCCATTGGGAAATACACTATTGATTAGAGGATTAAGGAAATGGAGTTCATGGGACCATATGGAAAAAGGGTTGTTTTATGGGCTATGCAACAATATCCTCCCAAGATCGTGTCATCTCATAGTATGGAGGAAATGATGTGGGATGGAGACATAAAGTGGGCAGTTGAGTGCTACATTTCTAACAAGGAGCCACTAGATCATCCTCTATAGTTTCCAGATGATATTCAGGTATTGCTTCGCAAACATCAGAAGGTTTTTGAAGACATTCCTCCAGGATTACCCCCAGATAGAGGATTTGAACATACTATAGAATTATAAGAAGGGGTTCAATTTGTCATAACCAATCCTTACCACTGCCCCAAGATGTACAAAGATGAGATAGAAAAAACCATCAAGGATTTGTTAAAGATGGGTCACATTTGGCCTAGTTCTATCCATTTTGCCTCTTCGGTGGTATTGGTTAAGAAAAAGGATGGTTCCATGAGGATGTGCATTGAATACCGAGCACTTAACAAGAAAACCATAAAGAAAAGGTACCCAATTCCAAGGATCGATGAACTGATGGATGAGTTGAAGGGAGAAAAATATTTCATGAATATTGATATTCATTTAGGGTACCACTAGATTCGAGTTCGAGAGAAGGACATTCAAAATAATTCCTTCTGAAGCCATTATGGGCATTATGAGTTCCTAATTTTGTTGTTTGGGTTAACCAACACCCCTGCTACATTCCATTCTTGCATGAACCATGTGTTCAATAAGGAGTTGAGGAAATTTTTGTTGGTCTTCTTTGATGATATTCTCATTTATAACAAGACTTGGGAGAATCATCTCAAGCATTTGGATGAGGTATTAGGTATTTTGAGGGAGCAACAACTCTACACAAAAGAGTCCAAATGTGAGTTTGGCATGACTAAGATGCTTTACTTGTGCCATGTGATCAGGGAAAACGGTGTCCAGGTCCACCAGGAGAAAATCAAGGTAATTATAGAGTGGCCTACCCCCAAAAATTTGACAGAACTGAAAAGCTTCCTAGGACTTTGCACTTATTACATGAAATTTGTTAAGGGGTTATCACAGTTGATGACACCTCTTACAAATCTCACTAAAAATGGAGCTTTCAGTTGGACATATGAGGCACATATGACATTTGAGAAAATGAAACAGGTAATGAGTTCATTCCCTGTGCTAGCCTTACCAGACTTCACTCAACCATTTGTGCTTGAGTGTGATGCTTCGGGGATAGGGATAGGAGTCGTTTTGATGCAAAATAATCATCCCATTGATTTTGAGAGCCACAAACTTAGGGATTATGAGAGGAATTATTCAATATATGACAAGGATATGTTGGCCATTATGCATGCATTGGACAAATTCAGACATTACTTGGCGGGGAACAGGTTCAAAGTGAAGACAAATCATAATAACCCGAGGTTCATCATGGAGAAAAAAGAATTGAGTGAGATGCAGCAGAAGTGGATCAGTAAAATTCAAGCATATGATTTCAAGATTGAATACGTGAAGGAAAAGAACAATGTGGTGGTTGATGCCCTTTCTAGAGTACCATTCACTCTCTCCCTCATGGATATTTCAGTTGATTGGAAAGATATCTTGTTGGTAGAATACTCCAAGGATAGATTTTCTTGTGAGATCCTAGATGGTCGGATCCAGGATGATCAGTACCGAGTTATGGATGACATCATTTATTACAAAGATAATATCTATTTAGTACTAGAATCTTAGTTGAAGGACAAAATCATTCAGGCAACACATAGTTCACCTTTGGCGGGACACCCTAGGTACTTGAAAACCTACAGGAAGATTAGGGAAAGATTTACGTGGAAAGGCCTCAAGACGGATGTGTTGAGATTTGTGAGGGAATGTAAAGTCTTCCAACAGAACAAAGTGGATCATACTCAACCGACCATATTACTTCAGCTACTTCTCATCCCAGAGAAAAAATGGGAAATAATCTCTATGGAATTCATCATAGGGTTGCCCCAGGTGCAAGGAAAAGATTGTAGTTATGTGGTGGTTGATAGGCTCACGAAGTTTGCACATTGTTTTTCCATACCCTCCAAATATTCCACAACACAGGTAACGAAGTTGTTCTTCATAGAGGTATTATGATTGCACGGGTTGCCAAAAACTATTGTCAGCGATAGACATAGTAGGTTCACAGGAGGATTTTGGTAGGATATTTTGAAGTTAGTTGGGACAAAAATGACACCTAGCACGAGCTATCATCCTCATATGGATGGGCAGATCAATATCGTGAATAAATGGCTTGAAGGCTATCTGAGCAATTATGTGGCAGGCCAGTATAAATCCTGGATAAAGTGGCTACACTTTGTCGAGCACTGCTACAATGCAACCTATCACATGTCGATTGGGATGACACCCTTCCGAGCTTTGTATGGATATGATGCACCTACATTTGTGGATCAAGTGCTTGGAGACAATAGACACCTAAACCTAAATATTGGGTTCAGGAAAGTCAGGATATTCTACAGACCCTTAAGAAAAATTTGTAGATGGCTTAGAATCAACAGAAGGTCTATGCAGACAGGCATCGGGTGGAACATAAATTTGAGGTCAGGGACTTGGTGTACCTACGTCTGTAGCCCTATAAGTAGTTGTCACTTAATATGAAGGGGGAAGAAAAATTGAAACCCAGATTCTACGAACCTATAGGATTTCGAGGCGCATAGGAGAGGTGGCAAGAGATTCCAAAGGGATGAAAAATTCATAATGTCTTCCATGTTTCATGTCTCAAGAAGGAATTGGGTCAACATATCGCTACCTCTATTGAGTTACCACCACTAGACAAAGATGGGTAGTTGATTTTGGTTCATGAGGAGATTTTGGAAATTAGGGAGCAGAAGCTAAGGAACCGAACTGTCAGGAAGTGCCTTGTCAAATGGAAATATTTTCCTATCGATGACGCTACATGGGAAGGAAAGAAGGTATTCCAACATTCGAGATTGAAATTTATTGAGGGAAAGCAATCTTGGGCGGGGAGGACTGTAATTTCCCCATCTTCCTAATCTGTCTAAGAGAGAATTCCACTAGCATAATTGAGCTCCCATGGGCTAGGGTAGAAAATAATCAAGGGAACATGAATAATGAAAAAAATGTCAAGTGGGGTTATTGTTGGGCTCTAAAGATGTCTTAAAATATAACCTCTATGCATCATCCAAAGGTAGACGCTGGCGCAAGTGTTTTACTTGTTGCCTACGTAGGTTCTTACCTTCTGTTTTCAATACCCGTCCTCTAGAGATGCAACCCCTGCAAAGGGACAACAATAGTAACAAAATGAACAACAATCATTCTATTCAAATGAACAACAAAAGGAACAACAATCGTGACAAGGGAACGACAGTCGTTATATTGGGCTGAACTAATGTTGTATTAATTGAGTTGTAGTACTTTCCCAACTATCTAATTTGTCAACCTGGGGTTTGTAAACTGACGAAGCACACGCAAAGTATATCCAATATTGAAGTGAGACTAACCTAATATAATGTTTAAGCTACAACTGAAATTGAATCATTAATCTAAGACACGACTGAAATTGAATCATTAATCTAAGACATGATTGAAATTGAATTAATATAGTTGCGTAAATGAAATTGCTCTAAGAATGAGAAATTGCGTGAAGGAAATTAATCTAGCAATGGATAATTGCGTAAAGGAAATTAATCTAGGAATGGTGAACTATAGGAAGGAAAAACAAATACAACATGTGAAGAGTTGAATGACACAACAACATATGTGAGATCTCACCAATGAAGCAATATTGTATTACAATAATCAAATCAATCTTTATAAAAGATGAAAACTAAAACCATGAATCAAATCTAAGAATCCCTTTCTCCTTCTAATCCTAATGACTACTCTGATTCTAATTACATAATCTAACTGAATCCTAATTGAATTCTCATGAAGAGAGAGCACTCTCTTTTATACATGAGAGCCTTGAAGATAAGATAACCATCTCATAATTACATATCCACTTTTCTCTCAACTACTTTCCCATTATTACAAAATATAATCCCTTCAAATCCTCACACATATCTCTCATATATCTTGGATAAGATATGCCAACCAAATCTCCATGATCTTCTCCTTGGAATGGGTTTGAATTATCTCCTCAAATATTGAAATGGTGGAGGAAATATTTGAGAAGTCCTTTTGAATTAATCATTCACATATTCCTACACATTACAAAGCTCACACATTTTTGAGATATATATGAAAACATGTTGATTTTCTAATATTTAATCACAAATTCCCTTTTAATACTAAAATGAATAAAGTGGAAAATAATAAGGTGAAGCCCAAATGTTTTTATGAAAATGATGTGATGAAAGGTTAATGGGGCGATGAAATGTGAAGAATAATGAAGGGAAAGGTGGATGAAAATAGGACATTTCTGAGCCCCAACATGCCCCCTAACTTAACTTGTTGCATGTCCTCATGCAACCATGCATGGATCTTCTCAAGAAAATTTTGGCATATGAATGTTGGCTTTAAGTGATGATAATGAATGTTTCCAGGATGGGATTTACATGAGTAACAACTGACATTTTTCTTATGGTTGGTTGTTGTGTGACAACCATGAATATAAAGAATGTTGGTTCTTGTGTTAACAACATTAATTTTGTTATTTGTTCTCTTGCTGTTATGATAATAATTTTCCCATATTCTTACTAGAAAATATATGCTATCAATGTGCATAAGGAAACATCACTGAGTGTAAGAAATCCCTTTTTTTTGTTTGTATATTTGTAAATCATGGCAATGTGTATATTAATGCTTATAAAGCAAAGCACAACAGAGTATCATTGGAAAATAAATGTTCATAAATGGTAAATGAGACGAAAAATGGAATGATGGTAGTGAACAAGGGGAGTAATGATAGTGAATAAAGTCCCCTACCCCCCAACTTAACTTGTTTCATGTCCTCATGTAACATGACATAAGTCATAGAAGTGAAAAGGAAAGGGAACTGGGTGAGGGAATTTTCCAAATTATTCATTGCTAGCAGTTGAAGAATTACATGATTAAAGTTTAGAAAATAACATACCTCCACTTACCCAAAATGTTGATGAACAATGCAATAGGAATATGGATGATGCGGCTGTTAGAGCATGGAAGATGTCACTGCTGCAGGATCATGTGAAAAGTGACGGCTGCTATAGCGACGACTACTGTTTGCTGGATCAGAGAATGTGAAATGGAGGAATCTGAACTACTGCTGAATGAATCATGGAAAAGATAAAGTATGAAAGTGGAACTGTGGTACTCTCATATGGCTGAAGTCATGCTGCTGTAACTTCTAATAGAGTCATGAAAAAGTGTATAGTCTTCGACCGCTGCTAAACCCGATGGTACAATTCTAGTCATGCGAATGAATGTGTCGATGTCAAGCATGAAAATAAGTCATTGGATTACCGACCATTGATGAATGCCTTTAAATAATGCGAGGAAACTCACCATTGATGTCAATGAGTGCCAAGGTACCTAAGTACATATTGCGAAGTGTGAATGAATGAGTTGATGTCGAGCCACTTGCAAGATCTGACGATCAAGGGACATTGATGTATTCTCATGATTGTGAGCGAGAGAACTTGCCATTAAGGCATGCAAGCCTTCAGATACTCAAAACAAACTCTAGTCTATATCCCAGATAAGGTGTTAAGGTTGATGGGGCAAGACTTGTTGAAAGGTGGGCCTTAAGGAATCCCACATCAGTCAACGTGAGTTCTAATAAAAAGAGTGGTAGGACTATAAATAGAAATATTTCAGTAGTAGCAGTGTTTATGGCAAGGCAATATAGTCATGGAAAGGGAGCTGGATAGTTTTATTGACAAGGAAAACTAAACTGAAAAAGATAAAGAGATGTATGCGACTCAGAAAGATAGGCGTGTGAAGTCATGAAGGATAATTCAATGGAAGATGGGCTTCAACACAAGGATGACAAATCTGCTTTGAAGGAGAAATGGGGGAGAACATTCATGACACAAATGGGTTTACGAAAAGGTTTCTGTGTAACAACAACGTCATGATGTTTATGATGAGTAACAACTCCTTCAAGCAGTAAACAAAGCATGCTTTTTTTGGATTTTATTTTTATTTTTTATGATTCTTGAAAGTCACTTCTGCAAGAAAGTTGATCGTATTTGAACCTGTAAAATGTTAGCACTAATCTGCAACAAATAGTGTGAGAATATCGAAAACATAACGTGTAGAAATTAATACTAATGCTATGAACCAAATGAAAAGAATGGAATGTGTTTTTACCGGTTGGTGATAGCTCATTTTTGACAATCCTCTTCGTGAATACCTGGTGAAGTGACTTCACAATAATTTTAGCATAAAAAGATAAAAACATGATTCCAATGATGTTTTCAGGAAATGTGAAAATCCATTTGCATTTTTTTTTTGTTGTTTTTAATTTTTTGTTGTTTTATTAATATCTAAAAGAAAGAAAATTGCAAACAAAAAAAAAGTCAATTGAAAACAAAATTCAAAAACCATCAATGAAAAGTAGAACATGCAAATTATTAGCTAGTATGAATCCCTCGCATAGCATCTTAGTTAATTTTTTATTCATCATTTGTTAAGTTGCCAATGCCGAGTCAAGCTTATAGTGGTAGTAATATGGAAAAAAAAAGGACAAGCAAGTCTTTATAGTTTTTATTTGTTTTTGTTGTTTTTTATTTTTATAATTTGTTAATTTTAATTTTAATTTTTTTTTACATATCAAAGGAAAATGCAAAAAGAAAAATAGAAATGACACTAGCGGAAAAATGGAAAACAAATAACTCAAAATTAAAATCGACCTTCTCTCATGCAAACAACAATATAGGCATATAATTTTTGTTTTCAAGGATGCTAAAACCAGGGGTGACTCCAACAATAGCCAAGTTCCAATAGATCATTGCCAAATCATTAAAACACGACATAAAGAGTGGCATGGATGAGGTTTGACACCATAACCTCCACTAATAAAATCGGATCTCCTAGCCAAGTTCTATTATTGTGATATGAATTGCATTTAATTTTTTTTATTATTGTTTTTGTTGCAGGCTGCTACAGGGGTGTATTTGCAGGGTGTAACAACGAATGTCAAATGCGATTTTCTCACAAACGAAAAACTGGTTTGAGCTGAAATTTTGTAGGCAGGTTCCTACTAGTCGAATGCATCCCCACACAGAAAATCAGAGATACCCACATCACGAATTTTGAGAAAACGATAAAATGGATGAAGGTGACTATGTTGATTTTCTCAAAAACCGTGTACTGGGTTCAGCTAAAATTTTGTGGGAAGGTTCCTATGGTCCCAATACTTCTGCACACCAAAAATCAGAACCATCCGATGCACAGATCTCGAGATATAAGAGAAATGGCTGTAGGTGACTATATTGATTTTCTCGAAAACCATGTACTAAGTTGGCCTGAAATTTACTAGGTTTTGTTATCATCACATAGTGCACTTTCTGTCAAAAAATCATAAGAACCCACATCCCATTTTGTGAGATATCTTCAGTTCAATTTCTACATTTTTTTTTTAATTAGCATAGAGTAGGTAGGATTTTATTTTCAAGTTTTTTTTCCGAATAAGTATGCTCTCTTCCTGCGCCTTGTTGCAATCTAGAAGATCAGAAAGTAGGATGACTATGAAGTTTCAGGAATGATAAATTGTTGACAATAAAAAAAAAAAAATGGCCAATCCAATCGTTCGTCTTCAATTTCAAATTATACATCTCCATTTGCTAAACAAATTTCTTTTTTAAATCTAGGAATAATACAAAATTAAAACAGAAATTAAAAAAATGTTTCTTTGTCTTAAACTAGTCAAATTTCAGAGGAAATCATAAATAAAAAAGGTCGGATTTCAAGGGAGGATGAAGACTTTTGGTGATGTGTTCTAAGGTATGTTATTTTTAGGTCATCTTATCATTTTTGCTATAACTTTTTTTTATAGAATGATTCAGATGGTGAAATTGCTATGGTATTGAGAAGACATATCAAGGTAC
The DNA here is from genome assembly GCA_009831015.1 of Picea engelmannii. NCBI lineage: Eukaryota > Viridiplantae > Streptophyta > Pinopsida > Pinales > Pinaceae > Picea > Picea engelmannii. The sequence continues at coordinate 374,494 of ML799952.1, read as the reverse complement.
CTGTGGTAAAAGTTTCAGCTCTTGATTCACTATAATTATGGAGATACACTCTGTGGAAGATAGGGTTTTTTGACCAGTCCTGAAGCTAGTCAATAAATATGTGTTCTGGGTAAAACAGTCATAACTTCTTCATAGAGAATCCAAATGACGTGGGACAAATTTCATTGGAAAGATTATAGACTTTAGTTTCTTTTGTGCGAGTTTCAGAATCTGATGTTAAATATTGAGTGCAGGGCATTCTGTACAAGTTCGGTCTCCTGAATAAACCAGAATTGAACAAGGTTTACCATTCTCTCTGTAACTTATTTTTGGGGAGGATTCAAGGAGTGAAACTTGGAGAATTTTTAGAGAATAAACTGAATAATATTATCTACAGGATCATAGTATTCCAATAATTGAATAATTGTAGAAATTGAAGAAGTCTCAGGAAGCATTATCAGGTTCTATGTGATGGTTGGTTGATGGTAATGATTTAATGTGAAGTTTTATTATCTCTCGTATATTCTTGGGCGGAAGGAAGGGGCAATGATGGAGAGTTCAAATCTCTCTTGATATTGGAGGATTGTATCTTCCTCTTGGAGGTTTATCCCTCCCTTTACACTTGGAAGTTGTAGCTACCTTTGGAAGTCATTACTTCCCTTGAATAATAACTATTGATTATTTCTCATAT
>ML799952.1:340273-372792 GCA_009831015.1 Picea engelmannii | reverse complement strand
CATATTGTTGAAAATTGCTACTATAAAAAGAGAAGTCTCAACAATAAAAAGAGCTTCTACTCCAAGGATGATGACATCTCCTCAGATGAGAGTGATGAAGAAGATAATGATGGAGGAGAAGTCCTCTTCATAACCCAAGAAACTCGGGATGATGATCACAAGAATTCTAAAGAAGAAGAAATCATTTGTGAAGAAGATTCAGATGAAGAAACCAAGCTTGATTCCTTTTGGGGATACAAAGACAATGTTGAGAGTGAACAAGAAGATAAGAATCTTGAAAAGTTGAAGTATGTTGACACTGAAAATAGAAATCTTAGAAACACAAACATAATACTAAAAGGTGAATTGAGTAGTTGTGAAGAAGATAATTACAAGCTTGAAAAGACCATTAATAGCTTGAAGAAACAATTATAAGATTATGAGAAACTGAAAGCAGAATTGGATCACACAAAAGGGGAGCTCCTATTGACAATAGAAAAGTTGAAGAAGTTTGAAAAAAATGCTGAAAAATTAGATGAGATCCTTAGCAGTCAAAGATCTCCAAATGACAAGACATGACTAGGATACAATGACAGTTTGAAGACAACAAAATAAGAAAAGGAAGTTGAAAATGATGAACCAACATTCCAGAACAAGTTGAACAACAAGATAAAAGACTAGAATTCAGAAGGAATGAGACATCAAGAAGATCCTCTCCCATCAGGTATGAAAGCAATCATTATAAAGGAAACTATAGAAGAATAGATCGTGAACCCAGATGGACCACACCACAAAGAAGATCACTTACGCCCAAGTATCAAAATTTATTTCTTGGGCATTGTTATACTTGTGGAAATTTTGGACACAAGGCAATCAATTGTAGAATCAATGAAAGGAATAAATATGCAAGATACATGAATGGTGAAAATAGTATATATGGAAATGTCCGTAGACCTGTCAATAGAAATTATAATCCATTTGACCCATTAATGGATCAAAATATTGTATGTTACAAGTGCAATAATCTTGGTCACAAAGCATGAGATTGCAGAGAGATGAAGGAAGATAATCATATGCCAAAAGTCTACATACCAACTGCAACATGGAAAAGGAAAGAAATTCCACACAATGAAAATTGTCGAATAACATTGTTCGCTAAAGAATGCAAAGAAGAAGATGAATGGTTCATAGATAGTGGGTTCTCATCTCATATGACCAGAGATCAAAGAAAATTTGTCAGCTTAAAGAAAAAGGGTGGAAATGTTGCATTTGGAGATGACTCATCTACCAAAATACTTGGAAAAGGAACTGTAAAGCTTGGAAGTGAAAATGTAAAAGAAGGAAAAGTCCTATTGGTTGAAGACTTGAAGCATAATCTACTTAGTGTTAGTAAAATGTGTGATCAAGGATACACTCTTACGTTTGACTCCCGAAAAATGTAAAATCAGAGAAAATAACTCAGGAGGATTAGTTGCAATTGCAACAAGAAGACCGAACAACATATACATCCTAGACATGAAGAAGAGAGAGAAGATAGAAGCCACAGAAAAGGATTCCAAGGAAGAAAAAGTTCCAAAGACCAAAATAAGGATGAAGTATTATTGAGTGCCACATGTTCAGGGGGAGCAGCCCCAAAGAAGAGAGTTACCTTTTGCCATTAAACTCAGGGGGAGAAGCCCTAACCTTTGCCATTGATGTCAAAGGGGGAGAGAAATTGGGATCATGATGATAGGGGGATCATGAGTGTTGCCATCAATGACAAATGGAGAGATTGTTGGAATATTGGTTGCTGTCATTGATGTCAACCCTAGTCATGGGTTTTGGACCGCAAGATTGATGAAGGTATTTGGACATGAAGGAAAATGCACATGCATATAAAAAAACCATGGATGGATAGTATACATCATGTTGTTTTCAGTGGTATGTGGCATGTCACGTGGATCCTCATGGTTGAGGAGAAATGAATTTTTGAAGATGACAAAGTGAATTGAAGAAGGAAGTACATGTAGGCCCTGAAGATAATTAAAGAAAAAAATTACAAAATAAGAAAGTGTCAGGTTGGCCCTAGTGTTAAAAGGAAGTGACATAAATGGTATAAATAAATATCATTATACATTCATTTGATACACAAGTCAAATTTCATAGGAAATAAGAAGTAAAGAAGGTCGGATTTCAAGGGAGGATGAAGTCTTTTGGTGATGTGTTCTAAGGTATGTTATTTTCAGGTCATCTTACCATTTTTGCTATAACTTTTTATTATAGAACGATTCAGATGGTGAAATTTCTATTGTATTGAGAAGACATATCAAGGTACTTGTGGTAAAAGTTTCAACACTTGATTTTCTATAATTATGGAGATACACTCTGTGGAAGATATGGTTTTTGACCAGTCCTGAAGCTAGTCAATAAACAGGTGTTCCAGGTAAAATAGTCATAAATTATTCATAGAGAATCCAAATGACGTGGGACAAATTTCATTGGAAATAGTACGGACTATAGTTTCTTGTGTGCGATTTTCCAAATCTGATGTTAAATATTGACCGCGGGACATTCTGTACAAGTTCGGTCTCCTGAATAAACTAGAATTGAACAAGGTTTACCATTCTCTCTATAACTTCTTTTTGGGGAGGATTCAAGGAATGAAACTTGGAGAAGTTTTAGAGAATAAACTGAATAATATTATCTATAGGATCAGATTATTCCAAGAATTGAATAATTGTAGAAATTGAAGAAGTCTCAGAAAACATTATCAGGTTCTATGTGATGGTTGGTTGATGGTGATGATTTAATGTGAATTTTTATTATCTCTCGTATATTCTTGGGCAGAAGGAAGGGGCAAGGATGGAAAGTTCAACTCTCTCTTGATATTGGAGGATTGTATATTCCTCTTGGAGGTTTATCCCTCCGTTTACACTTGGAAGATGTAGCTACCTTTGGAAGTCATTACTTCCCTTGAATAATAACTATTGATTATTTCTCATATATTGTGCATGGTGTATTGTGGTGTAATGGTGTGACTCTTATACTATTGTTCATTTCTCATTGGATATAATTGAATGGTTTAAGTATAAGTTGAAAAACTTGGTTTTAAATTGTACTTGATACTGATTCACCCCCCTCTCAGTATCAACATCTATGACAATGCTCATGACACCATGCTATAAAAGGGAAGACAACATTCAATGTTTTGTTCGAGAAAAGGTTGCTAAGGTATTGGATCCTATAGCAATGTGTTTTCTACACACTAAATGATAAGCGTTTCAAGAGATGTCTACACACAAAATGTTTGATGTAATGCTTGTCCATAGGAAGAATTCATGACAAGTGTTCGAAGAAAGTTGTGTTCAACAATTTTTTGATGCAAACCCTGATACAAAGGTATAGTTTCATATTATGATTAAGTCACTCTCTAGGAAAACCTTATGCATGCAGGTGAATTATACGGGGTGGCGGATTTAAAGAAGAAATCATAGTATTACCAGGGGATTGATGTTTCTTAGCAACATCTTATTTACAAGGGTAAAAAATTGGAGGATATATCACAACTTTTTTATTATCATATGTGCAAAGATTCAACCCTTATCTTGGAACTGCGATTGCATGGAGGAGTGGTGGGAAATGCGAGTCCATCATTATCAAACCTTTTTCTTTTAAAGATGTCATTTAAAAAAATATATATATATTTCAATGATTTCAAACCCTCCTATATCTATTATGTATATTGTGTAGAAATCCAAAGTGGTGCCCAAATTGGAGGTCTTAGAGATGGAGGTTACAAGTTTGATTTATTTTTACAATCTTCAACAATAATTTACATATTCAATGGTTTATAGCCTTCTACTCCATATTTGTACCAATGGATTATTTTGACATGGACAAAGAGTTGTGAGGCTTATCTTTTCTCTAAGGGTTTCTTTATTGTCAAGTTGAAAAATACAATTGATTATCAAAGAGTTTTAAAGGAGGGGCACTAGGTTTGGGGTAGAGCTGACCATTTTGTTACACCTTGGTTATTTGATTTCAATCCTTCCACTATGTCTATAACAAAGGTGTCGAAATGGTAGGGATATTGCTCAATGCTTCGTAAACTCAGAGGCTAATTATAGAAAGTCTCTCGTTATTTTCATAAATTTCTCATTTTAGATAGATAGAATAAGAATATACGAAGGATCTCTTTTCAATAATGAATCGTAACAAAGGTGCTAGTTTGGGTTCAACTACCAAATCTTCTCCATTTTTTCATTTAACAATTCTTAAGGATATTGACAATACTTTAGGAAATTATATTAAAATAGATCTAGATGGGATTAAATTGGGTCTTTTCACATATGCTAGAGTATGTGTTGAGATTGACATAAGTGAGGGCATACTAGGTAAGATGTTATTACAATGGGGTAATTTTAAATGGGTTTAGACTCTAACTAATGAGAACATTATTTTTTGGCGACGACTTTTCCAACAACCAGAGCATCTCCAAGTTCTTTTTCTCATGAATTATCCTGTTCAAAAAGGAACAAAGATAACAAACCTACACTGAAAAAATGACAAGAGTGTGAGCAACCATATCTTAAGGATGTAGAAGATAATAATGGTGTAAATTATAACTCTTTAGTTATAGATATGAAGAACATTGCTTGTACATAAGTGATGAATGAGGCTAGAGAAGACCACATGAACCCCTCACATATGGTAGTTACAAATAAATCCCCATTTGGGGGATGAAGACAATACATGAATTTTACAACTCTAATTTCGATAAGGAATTGGCACAAGTTTCAAATACCAAACATTCATTTTATCCTTTGAATCATAATCTTCCAATTTTTATTTAAATTTACTCAGTATGGAACCTTCTTTAGGGGTGTGACAAGAGGTTCAAAAGAAGAAAGGTAAAAAAGGTAGAATTGAAGACTATTTACATTGGGATAGAAGAAAAATGTATATATATGAAGTAGAGAGGATTCTTCCTAGTTCTTAGGAAATTCTATTGTGGCGTCTATAAAATGTATCCTCTTTTCTTTCTTATAAATAAGAAGTAACAATTTTTTCTCCTGCAAAAAAAAGTGAGAATTGTTTATATGATAATTTCCTTATGAAAAAAAGTGAGAATTGTTTATATGGATAATTTCTCATTTTGAAAGTCGGTGATATGAAGTAGACCACTATATAATTTTCCATCCATTATGTTGTAACTTATATTTTCTTTAATTGTTCCTCTCATTTTTGGCATCAAGTTTATAATTGATTTTGCAATTCGTGGGGAAATTTGCTATAAACCTTCATGTTCAAATAAACTTTCAATCTATTGTTTTATGGTTACATCCAACATGATCCTAATTTTGTCTCTTTTGCATGGACATATAAGGGCATATATCACGTTTCAGGTGTAGAATAAATCGAAATATAATAAGGTAGGTTGGTCTACAATAAAAGGAATCAACAATCAAATTTCATTTCAGGTCATGAATTGATCGATGATCAACAATGTTACATGCATCCGAAAAATAAAATGGTTGAGAGTCAATAGATCATAGGGTTGATGTTTATTTCAGAATGAGAACCACTTAATGTTACATTGGACCCACTCAAGGTTTAATTAGTATTTCAAATGATCTTAATAAAAATTGAGTTTCTATACCCTTCAATGAGCTAGTAAAAGTCCCTACTTTTAGAGGGGATATAAACAAGTTATTAGGACATATACACCTCAAAGTAATATAGTGTCCACAATTGTTTAAGATTATATTAATATCTAGGATGATTTACTTGAGGTGTAGGTGGGTCCATACTTGGAAGGATAAGACAATGCAATACCCCCCTTTTATATAAGTCTTACAATTCATGATCAAATGATTCATAATCGTATGTTGGATTTAAGGGTGTCACCTAATTTGATGCTAGAGGATATTATGGATAAGTTGGGATTAAATATCACTGAACAATATAAATATGTTTATTCTTTTGATTTGACAAGGGTTCAATGCTTTGTTATGATTAAGGATTTGGTGGTGAATTTAGCACAAATTCCCGAAAAAAGAATTATGATGGATATTATAGTGGAAGATGTTCCTGTCAGTTACAAAATGATTCTATCTAGATCCTAGGGTGTGAAGTTAGGGGGAACTTTGCAACTCAACTTATCATATGCTACTATTCAAGTTTTTGGTGGCCAGGATCAAGAGTTATACTGTGAAGCCCATTTTGCATATGCTATTAGTGATGCAAAGAACCCCCAAAACTTTCCAATATATGTAGTAGATGATGATGTCGATAATTATGTCCCATCGATCACAAATGATTTTGATCAAATGGACATAAGACAAGAAGTTGTAATATAGTCTTAGAAGAATGAAAATGAGATTTGGAAGATGTTCTTCAATGGAGCTTCATCAAAGGAAGGATATGGAGATGGAATTCTATTCATATCTCCCACCAGAGAAAATATTACACTATCCTATAATATGATCTTTGAAATAACTAACAATGTGGCTAAATACGAGGCTTTGGTCTTGAGACTCAAGGAAGCTAGAAGAACGAAGATCCAAGACTTATCATTTTTTAGGGATTCTAAGCTTGTGATAAATCAGTGAAAAAAAAATGTCAAACTAATCATCCATTATTATGAGCCTACTGAAATCAATTTTGGGACTTAGAGGAAAATGTTCTCATAGCTGTTAACTTTACTTCAATTCTAAGGGGAAAAATCAACAAGATGAATCCCTGGCCATAGAATTCGTTGTTTTCAGGCCACCAAATGTATCTCACTTGAGGTTTTGTAAGGCTTGTGGCGCCAAGCTCATGTGCACACACTTCCACCATAGACCGAAACAGAGGAAATTGGGCAGGAAGGACACTCGGTGTGAATGAGGAGCCAAAATTATTCACATAGGGGAGAGTTGGGGTTACTTGGGCGTGCGACGTGCCAAGGGGTGACTACACCCAAGTTCTCTTGCGACACACGTCAAACGATGGACAATTTGATGAAGGGTTGAGGGAGTGACTTGGGTGCTCCACAAATGAAGGAAAATAGGCTAAGGCACGGGGGGCACACTTAGGAAAGTTAGCTTGACTCACCTAAGGGGAATTCACACCCAAGATGATGAGTTGGTTTTAAATACCTTGGTTTTGAGTCCCCATATTAATAATATATTTTGTTTATTTGATGAAAGACCAAAGTGCCTAAAAAATTAAAAAGGGGTCAGAGTGCCTAGGAAATGTAATATTTTGATCATTGTTAATAATAAAATACATCGTTGGATGCAATACAGACACAGACATAGTTATAGCGGGCTATTATTCCATGAGATAGGGGGGATAAAGGGGCTAAGTATTTTTATTATATTTTATTTACCGATCTTGGTTTTAATTGAGAAAAGTGGTTACATGAGCTTCTTGGGGGGGAGGTCACGTGGTTCTTGATTTCATGTAATTATATAAACCCCTATTTGGGTTGTTTGGTGGTTCACTCTTTCGTTCATGGTTGATCATCATTTGGTTACTCATTCATTAATTCTTGTTCTTGGTTGGGACATGCGAACAGTTGTTTTAGGAAAGAAGCCATTGCTTTGCTAGTTGTAGTAATTACTGGTGTATTCTAGCCATGAACCGGTGCATGTATGTATGAGATGCATTAGTATGTGCTAAACCTTGTTCACAAATTTGAATCCTAGGAGTCCCATCATGGAGATTATTGACCAGATGCACTGGAGACCTAGAAAGAAGTGGATATCCTGAAGGACTGTGTGGTAGTGAAGGGGGTTAATTATCTTCTAGTGGTGCATGATGGAGAGAAGAGAGATGGTGTACTTTGGATTGTTTTGTTTTGAGAAACCTATGATATCTTGAGTGTTGACTGGTTTGGGAAGCTGAGTGTCACTCTGGAACATGTCCTTGTGGATTCATTGGCTCGAGGGTGACATGTTGTTGAGAATTGGAACAACAATGTCTAAGGTTAGGTGGAACGTCCTTGGTCTGTAGCCAGTTGGTGATTGGTTTTGTTTAAGATAAGTGCTCTCTATCATGGTTTCCCTAGCTTGTATATATATATATATATTTTGTGGATTAACTATTATCTTTGAGATATGTATTTATAATGTGTCTACTTGTTGGTTATTGTTGTGCATGGAATGTTTAAGAATTATTTTTAAGTCTAGCATGAATCTTTATTTTTGCATGTACGGTTATTGCATTTGTTTCATGTCTCTTTATTAATTAATTTTTATCGTCATTCAAAATCATTTCTTGAGGTGCGAATTGAAGTAGCATGGCTAGCGTACTGGTGGATGGGTACGTTACAGAGTGGTATCCGAGCTTTTAGTTCAAACACCTAACTTGCATGGTGTAGAATGAGTGGGAATTAGGTAGACTTGTTATCAAATATTTTGTTTGTACGAATTTGGGGAAAGACGGTGAAAAATAAGAGTAAAATCCCCAAATTCATGAGCAGATTCAAGTTTTAGATGACTCAAGACTGTCTAAGAAGTTAATGGATTCGATTTGCAAAGTTGTAGAGTTGAATTCAACCTGGAAGGTAAAATAAATTGAGTTTCAATGGCCACTGTAGAACTGGGAAGAGTTGGAAGAATCGATGACATAGATTCACCTGGGTTTTGGCCGAAATTGTCTAAGTGTTGAAGTTCGTCAACGAGACTCACTGATGGTCGATGTTCGGGGTTCAACATGTTTTGGCAAGGAGTTAATGCATCCAAAATAAATCTTAGATTGTCAATTCTCGATGGTCGGGGATCGACAAGTTTTGGCAAAGAGTTGGTTCAACCAAAAGACATATATGATCGTTGATGGTCGATGGTCGAGGATCGACAAGTTTTGGTGAAGAGTTGGTTCAACTAAAATAAATATTTGATCACCTATGGTCGATGATTGGAGGTTGAATTTGGTTAAATTTTCATATGACCAAAGGAAATCTCTAATACGGATGACCGATGCTCGAGGGTCAGTAGATTTAGTGCAAAGTTCAAAATTTCTTCCAAGAGGCATTGTCGATGGTCGATGGAGAAAAGAGGGTGATGACGTTTCATGCCACATCAACATCCACATGTCATGCCATGTCATCCCGTTTGATTGATCTAGGTGGATATCTATGGACACCCACCTATTTCAATTGGCTCACATACAATTTTCATCTTGGTAGTTGTTTTCTAGATTTTTGAGTCCTAAACTTTCGGGGTCGTTTTGAGGCCCTAAACAACATTTTTTGGGCTCACCATAGCCACACTTTTTTAAACAAAGTTAGAGTGTGACAAAAACATGTGTATTCCTTAGATAGACCTTTCCAATAGGATATCGTGCATCTAGAATAGAGATCATATGAAAAAGTTATGACCATGAGAAGTTGAAGTACCAACTTACCCCATTCGGGCCCACTTGACTTTTGGTGCTTCATCTCCTAGGGTTAGGTTTTTGGATGTCTAGGGTTTTTTTGATTACTTATTGATGCTAAAAATTTCTAGAGGCGTCATTGTAATGTGCTTAGGTGAATGCACGTAGCCACCATTCAAGCAAGATTGTTTCATTATGCATTTTTACAATTTCAACATATTTCTTTATTGAATAGAAGTTAAGTTTCACTGTATCTTTGTTATTTTTCACTGTATCTCTGTGTTAATGGTATAGATCCATGTTTCATTTTGTTCTTCTCATAAATCCAGATAAGTGGTATCATATCATTCTCTTCTTCATTTGTTTCTCTATGCATGTTCCCAACGAGGTCAAGTTATAAGCAGTTGGCACTTGAACCAATTGCGACTTTGCAAGATTGGCCTCACTGAACCCGATGACCACCCATGGGGGAAGAAAAGAGAGACAATGGGGTGGGAGATCCCTTTAAACTGTTGCTCAAAGAATCCCTTGTGCGACATAGGAACGAGATGATGGATAATTTTACACAAATCCTTCGACAACTTCCAACAGGCAACACATCTTCCTCGAGTGGAGGCACCGCCCCCTTCAAGGTACAAATCAATTTTAATATTCCTATATTTGAAGGTCAGATATATGTGGATGTTATATACAAATGGTTAAACCTTCTAGAAGGGTATTTTTCTTTCCATAACTTTTTTGATAGAGAAACGATTACATTTTCACTCCTTAAGGTTGTCCCCCATGTCAAATAGCAGTGGGAGACTTTTTGTGAGAAAAAGGTAACAGAGGAATCTCCATTATTTGTAGTGGCACCAATTTTGGGTTCTTTCGAGGATGTTATTAAGGAAAAATACTACCCTGTTGGAAGTTATGACAACTTATATACAAGATGGACCACATAGCTGCAGGAAAGGGACCAAACAATGCCATAGTTCACCAATGTCTTCCATACTTTGTGCACCAAGATGGGTAAAAAATACTTTGAGCGAAATTTGGTGTTCAAGTACCATGGTGGTATGCATAGATACATCCAGACACAGATGGAGTTTCTAGACATCTCGTCCTTGGGAGAAACCTATCGATATGCTGTCAAAATTGAGTAGAAGCTTAAACAAAAGACGCGACCGTTAGGGTCTGTGAACTCCTCACAACGGAATTAGGGAAAAGGCATCCCCAACCCACAGAACAAAGGACATAGAAAGGATGGATAGCCTCAGGACAACCAGTATAATCTATAGACAAAGAAGGACAATGGGAAAACAAAGAAAGACACTGGGAAGTGGTGTGAGTTCCATAAGATCCTCTGGAATAACACCATTGAATGTTGCTCAAAGAAGTAATTGGTGGTTGAGATGAAAGCCTCCGAATCATATGTGGGTTCCAACTCTGATTCATAACTAGAACAAGGGAGATGGATCATTGACGTAGAACCTAGTGATATCGTTGCTACCACCAAGATCCATCTCAGTGAACCTGATGAACTAGAGGAAGGTGAGCACCTTTTTCATTCACAAATGTGGGTGAAGGGTACTCTGCTGCATTTCATCATTGATAGTGGTAGCGAGAAGAAACTCATCTCAGTGGAGGTCATCAAGCATTTGGATCTACCGACAACACCGGACCCACAACCATACAACATCATATGGCTCTGCCAAGCAAGCGATATTCATGTCATCCAACAGTGTTTCCTTCCCTATGACATCAATCCATTCAAAGATGAGGTATTGTGTGATGTAGGCCCCATTGAAGTTTGTGATGTTCTTTTGGTCCAACCTTATTTATGGAAATGTCATGTTGTATATGAGTCTAGGCCTCATAGTGTTATTATTACTTTGGACAGGAAATTGTACAGGATACCCGAGGTAGTCCCACCTACTATCATTTCCTTGATCTCTTCCAAGCAATGCAAGAAGGTAATATCTTAGACCGATATTTTTGTCTTCTTCATGATTCATGCTCAAGGTGAGTGGAAGGTTGTAGCCACATCCATGGCCTCCATGATAGGTATCTCCACGCAGCATAAGCAAGTGGATAAGGTCATGGAAGAATACAAAGACATCTTCTCCTCACCCACTGGGGTACCTATGCAATTTCAGGTCAAGCATTCAATCAATCTGACCCCCAACACACTTCTACCCAATGGGCCAGTCTATCACCTCTCTCTGTCAGAAAATGAGGAAATCAAGCACCAGATCCAAGAGCTGCTCGAAAATGGGAATATCTGATCAAGATCATCACCTTGTGGAAGCCCAATTGTTCTTGTGCAGAATAAATATGAGACCTAATGAATCTCCATTGATTATTGGGCCCTAAATAAAATCACAGTCAAGAATTGGTACCCAATTCCCCGAATTGACAATCTCCTTGACCAGCTCAAGTGGGCCAAATACTTCAGTAATATTGATCTGATGTCTGGCTACCACCAGGTCCTAATAGAGAAAACCAATGTACGGAGGACTACCTTCAAGTCCAAAGAAAGTCTTTTTGAATGGTTGGTCATTCCCTTTGACTTGAAAAATTCCCCAACAAATTTCATGAGGATGATGGATGATATCTTGCGGCCTTTCACCAATGATTTTGTGGTGGTTTATTTGGATGACATCCTCATATTCAACAAGAGTTGGGAGAAACACTTGTAGAATATTCATTAGGTTCTGCACACTTAGTGGCAACACAATCTATATGCAAATTTGGAAAAATGATCCTTCGACATGAACATGGTCCAGTACCTAGGATACATTGTTGATGAGCATGGGGTGCATGTTGATCCAACCAATATCCAGGTCATTCGTGACTGGCCAACCCTGCCCACACTCACTGAGCTTCATAGCTTCTTAGGGCTTGCCAATTTATATCGTAGGTTCATGTTGGGATTCCCCCATATTTCATGGGCCCTTATCCAGGTGACTAGTGGTGGTGGAAAGGCAAAGTTCGTGTGGGTCCAGTCGCAATAGAAAGAATTCGATGATTTGAAGTAGTGCTTGTGCTTAGCCCCGATGCTCTCATTAATTGGCCTACAACAACCTTTTGAGACTAAGATAGATGCTTCAAACTATGTTGTGGGTGCAGTTCTCACTCAACATGGACATCCCATGGCATATCATAGTGAGACACTATCATATATCGTCTGTAAATACCCCACTTACAGAGAAGAAAATGTACTCCATTGTACAAGTAGCCAATGGTGGAATGACATTCTCGGGAAGGAGAAAATCATCCACATTGATCATAAGCCTCTACAGTTCATGCATAGAGAAGGAAAAATTCAAAATGACCTCCAGTATAAGTGGTCCACAGACTTTCAACAGTTCCATCTCAACATCAAGTATAAGACAAGGAGCACCAACCACGTCGCTGACTACCTCAGTCAACCTCCAGTTTCAACACTAACCATGGTTCTACAATCCTTTGGCCATGATACATCTAGATGGCCCCAAATCTATGAGAGAGATCCTAACTTCGCCACTACCTACCATATTCTAGGAGAAAACATAGTTTTCAGTGATTTCCATTTTCAGGACGAGTTTTTGTGACGTCTGGGCCATATCTACGTCCCATCAAGCGAGCGAGTGAAGATGATTTGGGAAGCTCACTACATTCGGGTGGAAAGACACTTCGATGTAGAAAATATAGTGGCAATGCTGCAACAACATTTATATTGGCCGAAACTTCGACAAGATGTCAACAAGTATATCAGGTCCTGCATGACCTGCACCATTTCCAAACCAACCACTAAGAAACAAATCATGTACACCCATCTACCTACTCCCGACAGGCCCTGGGAATCCATCTCAATGAGCTACATGTCGGGCCTTCCTTCAACCAAGTAGGGAAATGACTATGTTTTTTTGGTTGTTGATCGATTTTCCAAGATGGTGATTCTTGTCGTTTGCAAGAAGAGCATCACAACAGAGGCCACTGCTAAGTTATTCTTCAAATGAGTGTGGGTACATTTTGGGATACCATAAACCATCATATTAGATTGGGACAACCAGTTCCTGAGTACATTCTAGTCGAGCCTCTGGTCACTACTAGACACCAAGCTCACCAAATCCACTTCCTTCCACCCCCAAATGGATGGTCAAACCGAGGTCGTCAACAAGATGATCGTGCATATCTTGCACATGTAAAATTCCAAGCATCCACTCACATGGGATGAGAGTCTTCCCTTGTTCAACACAATTACAATAGATCCATACATAGGTCAACCAACCACAACCCCTTTCAGGTGGGGTTGGGATTTCAACCATTGGGTCCCATGGATGTTACACTACCCCTTGTGTCCACACAGGAAAAATAGTCCCATGCTCAAACTGAAGCTGACAAAGCCAATCGGTTCATTGAACGAATCTAGCACATTCACCAACATGTTCAAGATATTTTTCATAAGTCCAATGCCAAGCACAAGAAACACCATGATCAACATCGGGTGCCACACAAGTTTCACGTGGGAGATAAAGTTTGGTTGCACTTGTAGAAAAAACGCCTTACATGACTCCATCAGAAACTTTGTCGACTCCGCTATGGACCTTACACCATCACCAAGATTGTGGGTGGCAATGTTTTCGAGCTCAACATTCCCCCCTTCCTTGGATTTCACTTAGTGTTTAATGTGGACCTCCTTCAACCATACTTTCTACCATTATTGGACACCTCAGAGATAGAAGAACAATTGACACTGATAGAGATCAAACCTGAATACATGGAACATGAATCTACTGATTAGATCATGGACACACAAGTCAAGGGAACTCGCTAATAGAAACTTCAACTTTATCGTGTTGTCAAAGTGAGGTAGCTCCTACACCAAAGAAAGTGGCTCACCCGGGGCCAAATTCAGTAGAAATTTTCTCATCTGATGGAGGAAATCATTGCAATGGAGAAAATTTATTACTAAGGGGGGAGGATTGATTCAGGTGGATATCGGTGGCCACCCACCTATACAATTTTCATCTTGGCATTTTTTTCTATCTTTTCGGGTCCTAAACTTTTGGGGTTGTTTTGAGGCCCTAAACAACGTTTTTTGGGATTGCCACAGTCACCCTATAAATAGAGTCAAAGTGTGATGAAAACATGTGTATTCCTCAGATAGAACTTTCCAATGGGATATTGTGTGCCTAAAACAAAGATCATATGCAAAAGTTATGACCCCTAGAAGTTGATGTACGAACTTACCCCATTGGGGCCCACATGAATTTTGGCGGTTCATCTCCTAGGGATAGGTTTTTAAATGTCTAGAATTTTTCTGATTACTTCTTGATGATAAAAAGGCCTGGAGGCCTAATTTTAATGTGCTCAGGAGAATGTGCATAGCTGCCACATCTCTTCTTAGAGATTAGCTACCACCATTCGAGCAAGATTGTTTCATTTTTCATTTTTACAATTTCAACAAATTTCTTTATTGAATAGAAGTTAAGTTTCACTGTATCGCTGCTATTTTTCACTGTATCTCTGTGTTAATGTTATATATATGTGTTTCATTTCATTCCCCTCATAAATATGGATCATTGATGCCTCAGGATGACATGTCATCATCTGTGTCATGCCATGTAAGCGTAGTTGCCACATTGGACAAGAGATGGCCCGAACAACTGATAGTCGGGGTTTGGTGAAATTGTAAGTAAGTTATTTTTCGAAGGAATTCATCGATGGTCGATCGTAGATGATCGAGGATCGATGAAATTCGTGGGAAAGTTTTCGTTTGTGAAGAAAAGCAATCGATGGTCGATGGTTGATGATCAGACGTCGAGCAGATCGGTGGAAAAATTTGGTTTAGAAAATCAATTTGCAATCACCAATCATCGATAGAGAGTGATCAATGGTCCATATTTCTTCCCATATGAGATCGATAGTGCATATTTCCACATAGGCAAGACTATCCATCAATTAAAAATAAATAAAAATTGGATCCATTTTCTTATTTTGGCCATAACTCGAGCAAATTAAGTTGGATTGAGATGAAACTTCTAGGTTTTATCCACATAAAAGAGACATACAAAATTTCCAGAGATGACCATTGTCCATTTCTACTTGGATTTGTCAAAAATTGCAAAATAATGGCTTATAAAGATCTGTGTCCAGATCATGGGAAAAGAACTAGATTAAACTGAAATTCTTGGAGAGATTCCTGAAAGCATACATGGAAATAATCCATAAAGGAATTGAATAAACTATATGGGGATTGGAATGGGGATGTTGAAATAGGCCAAAATCCATTATTCCGGGCCATTTTTTAAGATTTTCGAGATTTTCGGAGGAGGAAAAGTGACCCCAAATCACAAAAATGAAAACATTTATTTGCTCAACATTTTATAGAATCATTAATACAAACAACTTTGGTTTACTTAGCCCCCCGGGGGCAACTCAATTGGCAAGTGTCGTGATATGAAGTGTTATGTTCGAAGTGGTTTTGAGTTCAAATCCCCCTGATTTACCTGTGTCTGTGGAAGGGGCATACATATGGAACCTGGAGGTTATAGTGGTAGTGGTCGGAATAGACCCCATGTCATGCAAGTACGAGACCGATTCAGTTGTCGAATTTGCCAGTGATAAAAATAAAATAAAATTGGTTTATTGAAATTTTTCCAGAAGTCCATAGATTGGGAGATAACGAGTTTTGATAAAAAAAATCTGAGTTTGGAAAAAGGGGTGAAAAAGGACAAAGTTGTCATTTTCATATTGTTGTAGTTTTTAACTGGAGCATCATTTTGAAAATATAAGAGTTTTTATGAATTCCTTGTCATTATTTTTATCTATATCACATACAAATTTTTCTCTACTTCCTGACATATTTTCTTATGGAGTTGATAGGATTTGGCCTTCCAGTAAAATTAAACCAATGGAGAAAATGCACAAATGGGGTGAAAAATAATTTTTCAGAAAGCCATAACCTTCAACTAAGAGATCAGATTGAGGCATAAGAATAGTCATTGGAAAGTTGATTCAGAGGAGAATAACTTGGAATTATTATAATTTGGAGAACTCTGATATAATTCTTCATGAATTGAGTAGAAAAAGGACATTTAGCGTTAATTAACAAATTTCCATAATATGCATAGTTCTAACAAAAATGGTTTCTTGCACATTTTGTAGAATTAGGGGATATAAACATATCAGTTCAAGATAATAATGCATATTTGGGACATGGAGGAAGGAGAGGGAGCCTTTAGTCATGAGAGAGAAGAAAAAGGTCAAAATATCAGTGTTGGTAATGCAGAGATATAATCAAATGGGCACAGGAGTAGAGGGGAACAAAAAACATTAATAGAGACTATAAGAATCCTAAGAATAGAAGTGAAGATTTACAAAGAAGATAATGAGAAGATGATGAGAGAAAAAAATCAAATAAATGATGAAATGATGCAAAGCCTAAATCAATTGCATAGGCAAGGAAAGAATGGATCAGACTCTAGACATGAGGAAGAAGACATACATCATGAAAGAAGAGATGACTATAGAAGAACCTTTCATTTAATAAGTGCTAGAAGAACTCCTAGAAATCACTCACATCCTTACTCATCAATGAAATTTTATGCATCTGAAGATTCCATAAGAAGTCTAGAAGTGTATCATGTTAGGAACCAAAGAAGAAGACATGAAAATATTGGATAGTTTGCAAGGAGAGTTGAGGAAGATTAAGACACCATCCTTTGATTTCGAAAGAGAAAGGGAAGATGATGTTGAATCCAGGTTTCTTGGAATCATGAAGAATTTTTCAGTTGCACAAATACTCATCTAACCTAGAAGCCATAGTTGCCACATATCATTTTCATGGAAAAACTACTATGTGGTGGGATCAACTAAAGAAAGTTAAGTGCATTAATGAGAACATGATCACTTGGAAGTAGTTCAATAGATATTTTCAGAAGGAGTATCTTTCAGAGAACTTCTATGAAAAGAAGATGCAATAGTTCTTTGAACTCAAGTTGGGAAGCATGACCATGGGAGAGTATGAAAATAAGTTCTTGGGATTGTTGAAGTATGCGGGGTTTATCAAGGATGCGAAGGTGAAGATACAAAGGTTTTTGAGTGGATTTTCATCCTTTTATAAAGAGAAGATTCAATATGATGATCCAATAACTTTGACAGAGACCATTAGGAAGGATAAGTACCTATATGAACAAGGAAAGGGTAGAGAATCTTTGCAAAAATCTTGGAAGGATAAGAAGAAAGATAAATATGATCAGAGAAGGAAAGGATTCAAACCTTCTTTCAACAGAAATGGTCCTAATACAAATCAACAAGATCAGTTTGCTAAGAATGAATCCAAGGGAGAAGACTCCTTGGGAAAAAGGGAAAGAGCACCAATCAAATGTTGGGGATGCGAAGAATATCACATGTACAAGGATTTCCCTCATAGAGAATAAAAGACGAAGACCATGCAAAACATCCAAGAGGCTACAACATTATAAGACATAGGTAGAAGTATTCGAAGAATATATGCAACCTTATAGGATCAAAAAAAAGAACATCAATCCCATACGATTGAGGTGGAAGGTAAGATCGTTAATCATCTTGTTGCTATTTTAATTGATTCAGGAGCAAGCCATTGTTACATTGATCCTAAAATAGTGGACATATTTCATTTGGAGAAAAGTAAGCTAGAAAAGTCAATTTTGGTTCAGCTAGCCACTTGAACCAAAAGAAGGATCAACGATACTGTTAAGGGTTGTCTAATAAATCTTAATGGAGTGAGTACTAATGATGATATAAATATCATACCATTGGGATCTTATGATATCCTAATCAGAATGGATTGGTTGGACCAACATCATGTTGTCCTAGATTGTCATAACAAGACATTTACATGTCCTGATGAAGAAGGAAAACAAAGAACTATGAAAGGACTTCCAAGAAGTTGGATTACTGAGAGGGGGGGTGAATCAATAACGAGCAATTTGTACCACTTATTAATCATTTTAACCATAATGTATATTATTTTAACTTATTAAAAAATGTTCATCAGTTCACCATAAATATATTATTACATCATAAACATTAACATCCATCAATGCATAATGAAAAATAATAGACACATCCCCACAATACATAGTACACCAGTGTTTTATGTGGAAACCCATAGCGGCATAAAACCATAGAATGGTTTTTTTATATGTCAAAGAATTACATTCAAGGAAGCACCAAATTCCAATTCTCCATTTCCAACTGGAAGGATGCTCCAACCCCCTATTTTCTCAGGCTCCAATACAAATAAAGCTCCAACTCCCTAATTATTTGGCTCAAACTAGGAGGATAATACAACCCCCCGAGAGCTACAGATACAACCGAAAGGTGGCTACAACCACTTAGTTCTTAGGCTCCAACCTGAAGGAAGCTCCAACTCCCTGATTTTCCAGCACAAATCGAAAGGATGCTACAACCCCCTTTCATTTCCCCATCCAACCGCCTTGAAGTATAAATTACAAATGTAGAAAACCTATCATTGTCACTGAATAAATCACTGCCACTATCAACCTATACCAACAAAATGTCACAACCTATACCAACAATCTTCAAAACTTTTCTACAGATCCACAACCTATCTACTTTGCAACACATAGATATCTGCACCTATCTTCACTGCAACTCGCGGATGTCTGCACCTCTCCTCAGTGAAACTTGAGGACTACTACCAAATTTCTCAGTTTCACTGTCACTATATATGTTTCTATCAAGCATGTCACTGAAATCCTGTTATTGAACCTGTACTGACAACCTATACCAATATGTACCAATAACATGTACCAACTTGTACCACTTAACCTTCACATGAAAACAAAAACCAAACCAGATCTAATCACATAGATCAACCGACAAGACAACTCTTAATCATATGCACAATATAACCTAGATGTGCATCAACTGAGTATCAATCATGTACCATACCATGTACCTTACCATGTGCCAACAATGCACATCAATCATGTACATCAACACTATACCAAGATAACCAAAAACATGTACCAATCATGTATCAACAACAAACCAAACTATGTCTCATTAGGATACACCAACACCACCATACCATGCACCTTATGCATGCGCCAACTCATCAACTATATGTTCCAACATGTATCTCAACCATATACCAAAGACATATACCAATATAACCATCAAAGTTTCTCTAGCAATACATCATACTGTCCGTAACCAAATACCATAAACCCTCACATCAACCTATGTGGAAAAACCTCACTGTTATGTAGACTCAAATAATGTACCACTCATAAGCCAATCATATATCAAGAACACTAACAAATGCCTCTCACAATGCACCACAAGATATGCCAATAAAACCAAGCTAAGTGCACCAACAATGTGCCTCAACAGATCTGCCTCAAATCATACTCTACAACAAATACCATACATCCAAGAGGGCATGTACCAAACCTCACAAAGTCATTTCTCAAGCATGCTCCATAACACCACTAAGATACAATCTAAAAACATAATCATGAACATACATTCAACTCTGTAGTAACCATGATGTATCCAATCTTTGACAGACATACCTACAGTCTCTCCTCAGATCCTACAACATAGAACAAGCATATTTTGTTTTCCCTTTCTACAGATCTATTCTTTCCCCTTCTACAGCTCATGGGTATCTATGATTTCTTGTGCCTGCAGCCTATGTATGTACATGGCCTTTACTTCTGCAACTCGCGAATAACCTCAAATACCCTACAAGAATCAAACTCTCTGCAACTCTGAAACTTTTGTTGCTTCAGACCTTCACTTCTTCAGACCTACGCTTCCTCAGATTTGTCAATGTATACCTGCAAACAACATTTCACAAATGGATATTCAATAATGTTCAATAGGTAGGTAGGTGAAAATAGGTTTTCCTTGCTCTCTTATTTATATTTTCCAAGTGCCTTCCTCTAGAAGTTTCCTTGTAATTGTTTTACCCCTTTCTCCACCTTTTAAGGCTAACCACTTTTTTGTTGCAACTAACAATTCCCTAATTAGTGAAATCATAACTTCTTTACCCATAACTACTTTCTTATTGAAACCACTTTGACCACTTTATTATTTAAATAATTTCTTTTGCAACAACTTTGAATTATCCATAAATAGTAAACTCACTACTTCTTATTGCAATCACTTTATTATTTAATTAATTTCTTTTGCAACCACTTTGACTAGGGAATCTTCTTTATGACTTTCTAGAAGCTTTTAACTTCTTGGGGCTTCTAGATTGCTCTAAAGGGTTCTCCAACTTCTCAAGGCCATATCTCCCTAACCGTGAGGAACTACGTGACATACCACATATCACCGAAAATGGTACAACATGTAATATCTATCTAGAATATTCTCACTTGAAAATTCACTGATCTTCATCTCATTATTCCTTAAAAAAACTCTATTTCCTTAACCACTACTGGAATATACAATATCACTCTCCAAGGGTTGGAATCAATCTCTAAGGGTTGGCATCAATCTATAATATCACTCTCCAAGGGTTTACATCAATGAAAACCAACTATCCATCAACCTAAGACAACTGCCGAACACAAGACCCATTTCTATAAGGGAGATTCCATCCTTACGATTGAATAGATGTTTTAGGAAAGGATGTCAATTGTATGCAACTCATGTGGAGGAGCCAAAAATTACAAAAGAGCCAAGCCTTGAAGATTTTTCAATATTGCAAGAGTTTGAAGATGTATTCCAAGAAATACCAGGATTACCACCAAAGAGGGAAGTGTATTGCTCTATTGATTTAGTACCAGGAGATGGTCGAGTATCAAAAAATCCTGACAGAATGAGTACACCAGAATTAAAATAATTACAAATGCAGTTGGAAGAATTGTTGAAGAAAGGGTACATATTCCCAAGTGTTTCAGCTTGGGGAGAACCAATACTCTTTGTCAAAAACAAGGATGGAACATTGAGGCTGTGTATTGACTTTAGACAACTAAATAAAGTCACTATGAAGACAAAATACCCTCTACCCATAATTGATGACCTCTTTGATTAGGTAAGAGGAACAAGGATATTTTCGAAACAAACTTGAGATCGGGCTACCACAAAGTAAGAATCAAGGAAGAATAAATTAGTAAGACAACCTTTAGAACCATGTATGGACATTATGAATTTGTAGTGGTGTCATTTGGATTGACCAATGCACCAAGTATATTTATGTGCTTAATGAATGGCATATTCAGAAATTATATGGATAAGTTTGTCATTGTGTTATTGGATGACACACTTATTTATTCTAAGTCTGAGGAAGAGCATGAACATCAATTGAGGTTGGTGTTTCAAGTGTTGAGGGAACATCAGATTTATGCCAAGCTTAGTAAGTGTTATTTTTACCAAGAATAGATCCATTATTGGGGGCATATATTTTAGAAGAAGGTATAGAAGTAGATCTAGAGAAGATTGAAGCCATTAGAGGATGACCAACACCCAATAATGTTTTAGAAATCATATCTTTCATGGGATTAACCAGATACTATTGGAGATTTATAGAAGGGTGATCCAGATTATTTTCAGAACGAAATGAAAGAAGATAAATTAAAAAGAACTACTCATGAAAATTGTCAGAAACATAGAAATACAACAATACTTGATTTCTATTAATGAAATAATTATAAAGAGACTGTAAAAATACAGAGTGAAAGACTTGCTATAATGGTGGCATCTTTATCTCTGAGAAGAGATGTGATGGCTACACTCATTCGCAAGAAGATGATTAAAATGAGGCTCTGAAGGACTTTTTATGATAAACATGAATTCCAAAACCATAGACATCCAAAAACCTAACCCTAGGATATGAAACGCCAAAAGTCATGTGGGCCCCGTTTGGGTAAGTTAGTACATTAACTTCCTAGGGTTGTAACTTTTGCATACGATCTCTGTTTTAGGTGCATGATAGCCCATTGGAAAGGTATTTTTGAGAAATTCACATTACACCATCAAAATCAGATTCTGTTTATAGTTTGACTATGGAGAGGGAAAAAAAAACACTATTTAGGGCCCCAAAACAACCCTGGAAGTACAACAAGATGTGTTGACATGAAAAAATACAAAATAATCCAGTTGGATTATGTGGGAGGCCACCAATATCCACCTGGAATATGTGTAGGGCTTCATAAAGCCCCAAAAGTGTAGAACCCATAGTTACAAATAAGTACAGAAGAACGTGTTGTACTAAAAACTACCAAGAGGATCTAGTTGGAACAGATGGGTGGCCACCAATATCCACCTGGATCAATCCTCCCCACTTAGGAAGCAATGGTCTCCATTGCATTGAGTACCCAAGGAAGAGGGGAAATAATTTTCTGAATCTGTAGCTTGGTGAGTTGCGTGACTTGTTGGAGAAGTTGTGCTTCTTGGCTTGTTGAAGACTGTCACAAACCTGTTGCTAGAGGGGTTGAATCTATTCCACCAAAATTTTGTCTCTAGGTTGGATGCAGCATTGTGTAGGCACTATTGTAGGTGAAGAAACAATATCTTTTGTCTCTTCGACAATTATTTTTTTCTGGATAGAAGGTGTTGAGGTTGCAGTGGTTGTAGCGGTCTTCTATGCATCCTTTGAACATACCATGAAGAGGATGAATTTTTCAATATGAGAGATGACCTTTCGGTGTTGTTTTGGTTGAGCAGTAGTCAAAACTACCTCTGGTATCCTGTAGAGAAAACCTCCAAGAGTAATAATGAAAATACGGGGTCTAGACTCATAGATAGTATGACGTTTCCACATATATGGTTGGCCCAAAAAAACATCACAGACATGAAGAGGGGAAATATCACACACTACCTCATCCTTGAAGGGATGTATGCCATAGGATAGGAAAGACTGTTGGCTGATGTGAAGATCTCATCCCTAGTGAAGCCAACCGATGTTGTATGGCTTCGGGTATGGTGTTGTCAACAACCCCAACTGTTTGACGACCTTAGATGCGATGAGGTTCTTCTGGCTGTTGTTATCAACAATAAAATGCAATGGGTTCCCCTTCACCCACATTTGTGAATGGAAGAGGCGCTCTACCTCTTTAGGATATACTAGTTCTTCTAGTTGAATTATTGTGGTCGCGACAATAGAAGTTGGGTCTACATCACTGATCTATTTGTTTTCAATATTTTCTGGATAAGATTCTGAATCAGGGTTTGGATCCGTGTATTTGACCTCGACCACCAATGATTGTTTCGAGTGACATTCATTGGTGTTGTGCCAAGGTATTTTTTGGAAGTCACACCACTTATCAGTGTCATTATTCGTCTTTACTTTACTCTTTTTTTTCTGTGTCTTGAACTAGTTTTCTAGAGGCTATTGGCTAGGGTCATCCTTACCATGCTTTGGTTGTTGCAGATTTGCAGACCCGAATTCCCATTTGTTTTGGTGCCTAAATTTATGCTCGATTTTGACAGCATATCGATAGGTAGCTCCCAATGATGAGATGTATAGGAAATCCATTTCGGTTTGGATGTACCTATGCAGGGCCCCATGGTATTTTAGAACCAAATGCCACTCAGAGTCTTTGATACCCAACTTGGTGTGCAAGGTATGGAAAGTATTTGTGAACTTCAACATTGTTTGGCTCTTCTCTTGCCGCAGTGTGGTCCATCTCATGTACTGGTATTCATAGTTATCAACAAGATAGTATTGTTCTTTGACCGAATCCACAAAAAAATCCCAAGTGGGCTTGGCCCCATATATTCCAGATTCCTCTGTGGAACATTGCTCCCAGTAAGTTTCCCACCAATGTTTGACATGGGGGAGAGCCTTGAGGAGTGCAAAGGTGATCTTTTCCCTATCGATTTTTTTTTGAACAGAAAAATAAACTTCTAATATATTTAACCATTTTTCAAGGGCATCCACATCTATCTGACCTTCAAAGATGTGAATATCAAAATTAACTTGTACCTTGAAGGGAGAGATTCCTCCAAAATGGTCGCTTGATGAAGAGGCGCCTGTTGCTATTAACATGCATTGAAGAATGTGTGAAAAATTCTCCATCATTCCGTCTCTCTATCGCACGAGAGCTTTCTTGAGCAACAGGTTTATAGAATATTCTGCTTTGTTGTTTTTCTTTTCTGCCTCCATCGAGGGTTTCTTGGGTGTGCGAGCATGATTGTCCTTAAGAGAGACAAACTCGAGACCCACCTGACTATACTCGGACCTCATCAGGGACATGCGCTGAAAAATGATCAAGAGCAACCTACTTTGATACCACTGATCCTGATTATTTTCGGAACGAAATGAAAGCAGAGAAATTACAAAGAACTACTCATGAAAATTGCCAAAATCTAAGAAATACAACAATACTTGATTTCTATTAATGAAAGAATTGTAACATTTTCATACGATCTCTGTTTTAGGCATGTGATAGCCCATTGGAAAGGTCTTTTTGAGAAATAGACATTACACTGTCAAACTCTAACTCCATCTATAGTTTGACTATGGCGAGCCAATTTTTTTTTTGTTTAGGGCCCCAAAACAACCGTAGAAGTACAACAAGATGTGATGACATGAAAACATACAAAATAAGTCAGTTGGATTAGGTGGGAGGCCACTAGTATCCACCTAGAAGATGTGTAGGGCTTCAGACAACCCCGGAAGTGTAGAACCCATAATTACAAAGAAGTACAGAAGAACATGTTGTACAAAAAACTGTCAAGAGGAGCCAGTTGGAACATGTTGGTGGCCACCAATATCCACCTGGATCAAAGGGTTATCTAAGATTGCTTATCCCATCACTTATTTACAAAATAAGGGAATGAAATTCGAATGGATAGTAAAGTGTGAAGAGAATTTTAATTTTTTAAAGGAATTACTTACTAGTGCACCTATTTTAAAGAATGTTGACCCAAATGAGAATTTTGTGGTATGTATAGATGCTTGCAAGGAAGGAATTGGTGGATTCCTTACTCAAAATGGACATGGCATTAGTTATGAGTCCAAAAAAATTAAATAACATGAGAGGAATTATTCCACACATGATTTGGAGCTTGCAACCATAGTTCATGCATTGAAAATGTGGAGGCATTATCTCATGGGAAAGAGGTTTGAATTAAGGATAGACCATAGTGATCTGAAATATCTTTTTGAACATCCAACTTTGAATGTCAGGAAGACAAGATGGCTGGAATTTTTAAGTGAGTATGAATTTGAAATCAAGAATATCAAAGGAAAAGAAAATAAATTTATTGATGCACTCAAAACAAGGATACATTACATGCTACAAACATTAGTATGCATCAGTCATATTTGAAGAGCATAATTTTAGATGTTGTTGTTATAGATCAACATTACCTACATGTAAAAAAAAAATTACAGCAGGAAAATGTAAAACACAAAATTAAAGAGTATGAGATTAAGGAAGATGGATTAATTATGCATAAGAATATAATTTATGTTCCTAGTTCTTTTAATTAAAGAGTATGTTCTTTTAATTTATGTATTAAAAGAAATGCATATTGTTCCATATGTTGAACATCTTGGTGAATAGAAAACAATTGCAACAGCAAGAAACCAATTATTTTGGCCTAGAATGAAGAGGGATGTTGTCATTTACATTGCCAGATGTATGGAATGTTAGACAGTGAAGGATTGGAATAAACACCCAACACGTTTGCAACAACCATTACCAATTCCAGAGAAGAAATGAGAAGTGGTAACCATTGATTTAATAACTAAGTTTCCTAGGACAACAAGGCAACATGATTCAATAATGGTAGTGGTTGATAAATTGACAAAGGATGTTCATTTTGTTCCAGTAAATATGAGACATACAACATCTAATATTGCAGAAATTCAGATGGGGGGAATTGCCAGGTTGCATGGGATACCTAAGGAAATTGTCTCAGAAAGAGACACTAAGTTTACTTCAAATTTCTAGAGGGAATTATTTAAAGGATTTGGTACAAATCTAAACTTTAACACATCATATCATCCACAGTCAGATGGTCAGACAAAGAGATTCAACCAAGTGATTAAGGACACATTGAGAATGTATGTGATGGATAAGCCATCTAAGTGGGAAGATTACTTTCATTTGGTTGAGTTTTCCTATAATAATGGGTATCAAAATTCATTGAATATGAAGCCATTTGAAGCCTTGTATGGTAAAAAACGTAATACTCTAGTGACTTGGGACAACCTAGCAAACATAGTAGTACTTGGGCCATAATTTCTCAAGGATATGGAAGACTAGATGGTTAAAATTATGCATAATTTCAAGGCAACACAAGATAGAGAGAACAAATATGTAGATAAGAACATGACATATAGATAATTTAAAGTGGGAGAGTGTGTGCTTTTGAAAGTTAAGCCCAAGAATATCTCATTGAAGTTGGGAAGTTTTACAAAGCCAACAACCAGATCATGTGGACCATTTGAAATATTAAACAGAATAGGGTCGGTTGCATGCATGCTTGCATTTCCTACTTCCATGAATGTGCATAATGTATTGCATGTCTCTTTGCTGAAAAAGTATGTACATGATCCTAACCATGTTATTACTTGGAATTTGATTCAGGTGGAGCCAGAAGGAGACTTTTAGGTCCATCCGCTGCGCATATTTGACAGAAAAGTCAAAATGCTTCGGAATCGAATCACATAATTGGTAAAAGTCCAGTGGACCCGCTATGGTCCTGAAGATGTTACTTGGGAGCATGAAGATGCCATGTGGGAAGAGTACCCGTGACTTTATGAAGAATTTTGAAATTTTGATTTTTGTTTTGTATATGCACTGAGGACATTGCCAAAATAAGGGGGAGGGGAATGTAATACCCCAGTTTCGAGTCCCCATATTAATAAAAATAAAAAAATATTTGATGAAAGGAAAAAGTGTCTAAACAATAAAAAAGGGGTGAGAGTGCCTGGGAAATGTAATATTTTGATCATTGTTAATAATAAAATACATCATTGGATGCAAGATAGACAAGGCCACGTGGTTCTTGATTTCATGTAATTATATAAAAATCTCTTTGGATTGTTTGCGGGTTCATTCTTTCATTCATAGTTTATCATCATTTGGTTCATCATTCATTCATTCTTGTTCTTGGTTGGGACATGGGAACAAATTGTTGAGGAAAGAAACCATTTTTGTGTTGGTTGTAGTAATTACTAGTGTATTCCAGCCATGAATTGGTGTATGTGTTCCTAAAATGTACTGGAGCCCTGGAAAGAAGTACCATCATGGATAATTCTGACCAGATGCACTGGAGCCCTGGAAAGAAGTGGACATCCTGAAGGACTGCATGAAAATGAAGGGGGTTCATTGTCTTTGGGTGGTGTAGGCTAGAGAGAAGAGAGTTGGTGTACTTTCGATTGTTGTGTGTTGATACACCTATGAGAGCTTGAGTATTGACTGGTTTTGGAAGATGGTTGTCACTCTAGAACCTGTCCTTTTGGATTCATAGCCTTGGCTCAGGGGTGACCTGCTATTGAGATTTGGACCAACAATGTCTAAGGTTGGGTGGAACATTCTTGGTCTGCAGCTAGATGGTGATTGGTTTAGTTTAAGATAAATCCTCTATGTCATGGTTTCCTTTGCTTATATATTTATTTCCACTGTGTATTAATTATTATTTCTAAGATATGTATTTATAATGTGCCTTCTTGCTAGTTATTGTTGTGCATGGCATGTTTAAGCATTATTTTTAAGTATAACATGAATCTTGATTATTGCATATGCAGTTATTTCATTTATTTCATGCTTCTTTCTTAATTAATTGTTATTAGAATTCGAAATGAGTTCTTGCGGTTCAAATTGAAGTAGTGTGGCTAGCCTGTTGGTGGCATGCGCACCCAAGATGGAGATTTGGTTAGATGAATCAGTGGATTAGCCATGCGACGGAACAAAGTGTTTATTGGGTCAGCTGGGCAAGTCACATGAATGTGCCCACATGAGGATTCAAACCAACCTTGCGAAGGGGAACAACTTGGTGAACTGATAGGTCAGCTCATCCATGTGAAAAGAGACACGATGAATGAGAACCTATAAAGGCACAATGGAACATAACCAAGAAGGTGGCTTGGAAGACAAGGAGAGAAAGAACATCTCTATGGTTCTGAGGTAGACAAAAAGGGTTATATCCCTCAAGGAGCCAAGTCTCTCCATATGGGAGGACTTGTGTTGCCTTGAGGTGGATTCATTGGACATAGTTGGGAAAGATTCTCTTGGGTAATTTTGGTGAAGTCTAGAAATGTAGGTCTATAAGAGGAATGCATGATGCAATATCAAAATCCGTGAAGTCCGTGGAAACAAAGAGACAACAAGTATGTGGTTGTGGGAATGTTTGAGGTGCACCACACGATGTTGCAGAGACGATTGCGAAAAAGCGTATTGGTGTGATGAATCTATTTATGAGTATCTTGGTGAGGTGAGGCAAGTCATTTGACTCCGTCGAAGTTGTAAACCGAGCCAATAATGATTAGATTGTAACTATTTTGCAAGAAAAAAGACTCATTAAGGTGTTAGGCATGGTTTGTGTCACCCACACTATATCTTTGTTTCTTTCATTTATTTTGTTGCTGTTCTCTTGGCTTCTCATTTTCATGGATGTATGCTTAAATATGACTAAGTGTTAAAGTTGTTAACAATTGTCTAAGTATACAAGAATTGCATTGGAGTAGGAATGTGACTCGCTTGTAGCCTAGAATGAAGTATGGGTATGATCTAGGTGAAGAGGCATAGTCTGAATGAATTATCCTTGGTGTTTCCAAGAATGCAAGTGAAAAACATTACAATGTCGCATGCTCTCAAGAGGTGTATGATCATAAGGCACACTATGGGGACATGACAGATGGTATCAAAGTTGATTCGTTGAAAATTTTGGAGAAGGCTTGGGGATCTATTCACCACTATCTTGATGATATATGCTATTCGAGATTGATCATTGCATATTTTGGAGAAGTGTTTGTAATATATTCACCACTATCTCGATGATAGATGGTATCAAAAAAATATTTGAAGGTAGTTTGTTGCAAAGGGAGTTTAGTGGGAACGTTCACAGAGTTGGTGAATCATTTGGTGGAGTGAATCAGTTCATCACAGAAATAAAACATAGGTTCAGTTGATGGTGTGATGGGAAGGATGAGATGGTCACAGACCTTGTGCAAACCAAGAGCATAATTTGTGGTGAAACAAAGCACTTGGATAGGGTGGGTGATTGCTTAACTCACCGTTGAATTCATTGTATAACTTGTCGCAGACTTGATCGTAGAGATAGTTTGGGTATTGAATTGGTTCATTTGATTTGTAACAAAAGTTAGTGTCGGATATGTTGTGCACACCTTGGAGAGAATAGGTTCAGAGTTCATTGGGTGAATTGAGCACTTGGGCAAGGTAGTTGAATGCAGGATTGTTGCATGAGTTGTCATAGATCTAACCACATAAGTGATCATGCAAGCGAAGCACAGAGGGTGATCACATAAGTGATTACAAAGGGGAGCAGTTCCAGGTTGCATCAAGGTAAATAAATTGGGTACATTGGAAGAATTGAGGCGACCTAAAACAACTTCGCAGCAGGTAGTTGGTTGGGCACATTTCCATCATGATTTATTTGTGTCATGCATCCCCGAGAACAACGATTGAGTTGAGCTAGGTTGTTAGAAGAGTGGGTTGATCGCAACCTTTGGATGAGGTATCTCTTCATAGAGTTACAACAGTCAATTAGTAGTAGTATGACTTGACAGTTGGGCGGTGAGTGCATGGTTCCTTGAAGTGGAAGCAATTAAGGTGTGAAGATGGGAGGCATTGGACATGAGTTCGATCGGTTGCATGCGAATTTTGGGACTTGGACGAATTTCTGAAGTGTATGGATGGAATCATCCTTGTATCACAATGAAGGTATTGCATGTTTATGGAGCTGCATATGGTGATTGAGGAGATTTAGTTGCTTGGGAAAGTAGAGGTCCAAGATAGTAGAATTGAACCATGGTTGCAGCGAAGGATGTTGTTTGAAAAGGTATGGTTGGTTTCGAGTTCTTTCATTTCATAAGTGTAGCATTGAGTTATTCGAAGAGAATTCAAATGAATTGGTGGTTCAAATGAAATATGTTTTCATGGTGAGAACCAACAAACTTGAGGGTGAATCAAGTGTTGGAGATTCGAAGAAGTTATGTAGCAGTTGGGATGCCTTGATGGGATGAATGAGTAGAGAGCTTGGGAGACCTACTTGGATGAGTCTTGTGGTGGACTTATGTAGATTGGATCTAGTCATGGAGGTGTCTTGAGGAAGGTGCCTAACTGTTCGATGAGGTGTGTTAGGAAATTCGTCACGACGAAGTGTGTAATGGAGTTTGTATGTACCAAGTTTGAGAGGATGGATGATGTGCCATGGTGTTTGGATCCTTATCCCGATTCATTGGGTCATGTGATAAATTAGTAGTTGCGATGATAGTTACAAAGCTTGAATGCTTACATCAGGTGCAAGGTAGTTTTTTTCCAGGAGACAGATGGAGTTAGCAAGGAAGTCAACCAAGAACTGTTGGTAGTCAACCTGAATGGGAAGAACCCGGACTAGATGACTTGTGTAGTGTTCTCTCACCTTTGGTATGGTACATTGGTTGAGGCAGAGTGAACCTTGGTGACTTGGGGATGATTTTTTGATGACACAGAGATCTGATGGGGGTCTTTGGTTTAGTTTGGTAGAGTATTGGGTTGAACATGCCTAAGGAATGGAAGTTCCTTGAGGTGATTCATTCTACTTGGATAACTTTAGACAGATTCTTGGGACATTTGAGGAGTAGAGGTATGTTGGGCACACTCATTGCAAATGTTGAGGTGAATTGATGAAAGGAGGTGAGTTGAGGACTTGCATTCATTTGGAGGACTGTGCAGACAAACATATTGCAACATGAAGAGATTACTTAGACATGGGAATTTCTCTTGCTTTGGCATTTCTCTTGCTTTGGCCAACAAGAATTAAGGACAGACCATTGTGGTCTGAAATATCTTTTTGAACATCCAACTTTGAGTCTTAGGAAGACAAGATGGATGGAATTTTTAAGTGAGTATGACTTTGACATCAAGCATATCAAAGGAAAAGAAAATAAATTTATTGATGCACTCAAAATAAGGATACATTGCATGCTACAACCATTAGTATGCATCAATCATATTTGAAGAGAAGAATTTTAGATGTTGATGTTACAGATCAACATTACTTACACGTAAAAACAAATTTAGAGCAGGAAAATGTACAACACAAAATTAAAGAGTATGTGATTAAGAAAGATGGATTACTTATGCATAAGAATATAATTTATGTTATTAGTTCTTGAGAACATATAAATTTGGTATTAAAAGAAGTGCATATTGTTCCATATGTTGAACATCCTGGTTAATTGAAAACAATTGCAACAGTAAGAAGCCAATTATTTTGGACTAGAATGAAGAGGGATGTTGTCTTTTACATTGCCAGATGTATGGAATGTTAGAGAGTGAAGGCTGGGAATAAACACCCAATGAGTTTGAAACAACCATTACCAATTTTAGAGAAGAAATGAGAAGTGGTAAACATTGATTTTATAACTAAGTTTCCTAGGACAACAAGGAAACATGATTGAATAATGGTAGTGGTTGATAAATTGACAAAGGCTACTCATTTTGTTCCGGTAAATATAACTCATACAACATCTAATATTGCAAAAAATCACATGGGAGGAATTGCTAGGTTGCATGGGATACCTAAGGAAATTGTTTCAGACATAGACACTAAGTTTACTTCAAATTTATGGAGGGGATTATGCTACGAGGAAAATCCCCCTATACTTGGTCAAAGGTAAAGGCAGAGCGCTAACTCCCTTAAAATATTGTTCTATCCTTAAGCTACCCCAAAACCAACTAGATTAAGTGATGTGAAAGAAAGGAAAAAGGATTAGTGAGAGCACCTTTAGTCCTTGCGGTTGGTGTAGACCTATTTCGCTTGTTGTTGCCTCTTAGATCATGGAGCTCCTCCCAAAGATGACCTGCAAAAGATTAGGAATACAATGAAACAACATATGCCACTTCTATTGATCACTTTCAAAGTTTAGACATAGATATAAATGCATAAATGTTAAGAACCAAACATCAATATAGCATAGAAAAACTTCAGGAAAGGTACTCAACGCCTTGAAAAAGAGATAATTTCAGATAATAAGTCTCTTCGAGGGGGCAACCTCCTTTTACCCCACTTAAATGTTCAAGTACAAGATG
>ML799952.1:299727-320980 GCA_009831015.1 Picea engelmannii | reverse complement strand
TTCAAGAAAAAAGCATGAACAATCCTTCAAACCTAAAAATGCAATATTTTCTCCTTTCCATGCAAAATGCACAATGCAACTTTCGAGTGAAACAATAGAGCAAATGAAAGTATTTGTTTTCTTATTTTTCTTTTGAAATGCTTTCAATATGAAAATAAAACACAACCCTATGCTAATTCTTTTTCTTTTTCAAATAACAATGCAAAGAAAATGCAAAGAAAGAAAGAGACCTAAAAAACTAGGGTTTTTATTTTTTTCTTCCAATCAAAGAAAAACTGACAAAAGATGCTAAAAGAAACTATAGAATACACGATTCATGGGCCCCCAAATTCAAGCTAAAAATAAGCCAAAAATTCTTGGAAACATAGGGAGACAAGATGGTTTCTTTTTTTATTTCATAAACAATCTGAGCCTACAAACTATCTCAACCCCAAAACAACAAAAGCTTCTAGAACCAGGGATAATTTTAAGGATGAAAATTTATCTCATAATGTAGAAACCTTGACGAATCTTACTAGTCCTTAATATGAAAACTATAAATGTTTGGCAATAGTTTTGTAAAATTATTCAAATTTCTAAGGATTTATATAATTTCTATAAAATTTGGGCTATTTTTAAGGTAAAATAATTGTATTCTATAGAATTTGGGCACATTGAGAATTTATGTGATGGATAATCCATCTAAGGGGGAAGATTAATTGCATTTGGTTGAGTTTGCCTATAATAATGGGTATCAAACTTCATTGAAGATGAACTCATTTGAAGCCTTGTATGGTAGAAAATGAAATACTCCAGTGAGTTGAGACAACCCACTGGACAGAGTAGTACTTGGGCCATAATTTCTCAAGGATATGGAAGACCAGATGGTTAAAATTAAGTAGAATTTCAAGGCAGCACAAGATAGAGAGAAGAGTTATGTAGATAAGAACAAGACAACTAGAGAATTTAAAGTGGGAGAGCATGTGCTTTTGAAATTGAATCCCAAGAATATCTCATTGAAGTTGGGAAGCTATACAAAGCCAACAACTAGATCTTGTGGACCATTTGAAATATTGGACATAATAGGGTCAGTTGCATACATGCTTGCATTGCCTACTTCCATGAATGTGCACAATGTATTGCATGTCTCTTTGTTGAAAAAGCATGTGCATGATCCTAACCATGTTATTAATTGGAATTTGATTCAGGTGGAGCCAGAAGGAGACTTTCAAGTCCATCTGGTGCGCATATTGGCCAGAAAAGTCAAAATTCTTTGAAATCGAATCATAGAATTGGTAAAACTCTAGTGGACCTACTATGGTCCTAAAGATGTTACTTGGGAGCATGAATATGCCATGTGGGAAGAGAACCCGTGACTTTTTGAATAATTTTGAATTTTTTTTTTTTGTTTTGTATATGCATTGAAGACGTTTCCAAAATAAGGGGGAGGGGAATGTAATACCCAAGTTTTAAGTCCCCATATTAGTAATTTATTTTGTTTATCTGATGAAAGGCCAAAGTGCCTAAACAATTAAAAAGGGGTCATAGTTCCTAGGAAATGTAATATTTTGATCATTGTTAATAATAAAATACATCGTTGGATGCAAGATAGACAAGGACAGAGTTATAGAGGGATGTGATTCCACAAGAGAGGGGGGATAAAGGGGATAAGTATTTTTATTATACTTTATTCACCCATCTTGGTTTTAATTGAGAAAAGTGGTTACATGAGCTTCTTTGGGGAAAGGCCACGTGGTTCTTGATTTCATGTAATTATATAAACCCCTCTTTGGATTGTTTGGGGGTTCATTATTTCATTCATGGTTTATCATCATTTGGTTCATCATTCATTCATTCTTGTTCTTGGTAGGGACATGGGAACAATTTTTTGAGGAAAGAAACCATTTTTTTGTTGGTTGTAGTAATTACTGGTGTATTCCAACCATGAATTGGTGCATGCATTCCTACGATGCACTAAATCCCTAGAAAGAAGTCCTAGCATGGAGAATCCTGACCAAATGCACTGGAGCCTTGGAAAGAAGTGGGCATCCTGAAGGACTGCATGATAATGAAGGGGGTTCATTGTCCTTGGGTGGTGTAGGCTGGAGATAAGAGAGTCGATGTACTTTCAATTGTTGTGTGTTGAGAAACCTATGAGAGACTGAGTATTGACTAGTTTTGGAAGATGTTTGTCTCTTTGGAACCTTTCCTTGTGGATTCATAGCCTTGCCTCAGGGGTGACCCGATGTTGAGATTTTGAATGACAATGTCTAAGGATGGGTGGAACATCCTTGGTCTGTAGCTAGTTGGTGATTGGTTTTGTTTCAGATAAGTGTTCTCTATCATGGTTTCCTTTTCTTATATATTTATTTCCATTGTGTATTAACTATTATCTCTAAGATATGTATTTATAATGTTCCTTCTTGTTAGTTATTTTTTTGCAAGGCATGTTTAAGCATTCTTTTTTAGTCTAGCATGAATCTTGATTAATGCATATGCAATTATTTCATGCTTCTTTATTAATTAATTGTTATTAGAATTCGAAATTAGTTCTTGAGGTGCAAATTGAAGTAGCATGGCCAACCAGTTGGTGTGTGCACACCCAAGATGACGATTTGGTTAGATGATTTGTTTCTTTCATTTATTTTGTTTTTGTTCTCTTGGCTTCTCATGTTCATGGATGTATGATTAAATATGACTAAGTGTTAAAGTTGTTAACTATTTTCTAAGTATACAAGAATTGCACTGGAGTAGGAATGTGACTCGCTTGTAGCCTAGAACGAAGTATGGGTATGATATAGGTGAAGAGGCATAGTCTGAATGAAGTATCCTTGGTGTTTCCAAGAATCCAAGTGAAAAACATCGCGGTGTCACATGCCCTCAAGAGGTGTATGATCATAAGGCACACTGTGGGGACATGATAGATGGTATCAAAGTTGATTCGTTGTAGCTTTTGGAGAAGGGTTGGGGATATATTCACCACTATCTCGATGATATATGGTATTACAACTTGATTGTTGCATATTTTGGAGAATGTTTTGTAATATATTCACCACAATATTGATGATATATGGTATCAGAGAAATATTTGAGGGTATTTTGTTGCAAAGGCAATTTAGTGGGAACATTCACAGACTTGGTGAATCATTCGGTGGAGTGAATCAGTTCATCACAGACTTAAAACATAGGTTCGATTGATGGTTTGATGGGAATCTTGAGATGGTCACACACCTTGTGCCAACCAAAAGAATAATTTGTGGTGAAACAAATAACTTGGACGGGGTGGGTGATCCCATAACTCATCATTGAATTCACCGCATAACTTGTTGCAGACTTAATCACAAATATAGTTTGGGTATTGACTTTTTCAGTTTTTTTTCTAATGAAAGTCAGTGTCGGACATGTTGTGCACACCTTGGAGAGACTAGGTTCAAATTTCATTGGGTGAATCAAGCACTTGGGAAAGGCAGTTAAATCCGGGATTGTTGCATGAGTTGTCGCAGATGTAACTGAAAAAGTGATAATGTAAGCGAAGCACAAAGGGTGATCACATAAGTGATTGTAAAGGGGAGACATTATGGGTTGCATCAAGGTAAAGGAATTGGGTGAATTGGAAGAATTGAGGCGACCTAGAGTAGCTTCATAGCAGGTAGTTGGTTGGGAACGTTTCCATCATGATTTATTTGTGTCATGCATCCCCGAGAACAACAATTGAGTTGATCTAGGATGTTGGAATAATGGGTTGACCACAACCTTTGGACGAGGTATATATTCATAGAGAAACAAAAATCAATTAACAGTATTATGACTTGATAGTCAGGGAATGAGTGCATGGTTCCTTGAAGGAGACGCAATCAAGGTACGAGGATGGGAGGCAATGGACATGAGTTCGATCGGTTGCATGGGAAGTTTGGGACTTAGACGGATTTCTGAAGTGTATCGATGGAATCATCCTTGTATCATAGTGAAGGTATTGTGTGATTATGGAGCTACATATGGTGATTGAGGAGATTTGATGTGGAGATTTAGTTGCTTGGGAAAGTAGAGGTCCAAGATAGCAGACTTGAACCATGGTTGCAGGGAAGGATGTTGCTTGAAAAGGTATGGTTGGTTTGATTTCTTGCATTTCATAAGTGTAGCAGTGAGTTATTTGAAGGGAATTTAGATGACTTGGTGGTTCAATTGCAATCAGTTTTCATGGTGAGAACCGACATACTTGAGGGTGACTCAAGTGTTGCATATTTGAAGAACTTATGTAGAATTTGGGACGCCTTGATGGGATGAATGTGAAGAGATATTGGGAGACCTACTTGGATGAGTCTTGTGTTGGAATTAGGTAGATTGGATGTAGTCATGGAGGTGGCTTTAGGAATATGCCTAATTTTTTTATGAGGTGCGTTGGGCAAGTCGTCGCGGTGAAGTGCGCAATGAAGTTTGTATGTACCAAGTTTGAGATGATGGATGAGGTTACTTGGTGTTTGGTTCCTTATCTAGACATTTGGTCATGTGATAACTTAGTATTCATGATGATAGTGCCAAATATTGAATGCTTGCATCAGGTGCAAGGTATTGTTTTTCTAGGAGACAGATGGAGTTAGTAAGGAAGTCGACCAAGAATTGTTGGTAGTCAACCTGAATGGGAAGAACGTAGACCAGGTGACTTGTGTGGTGTTATCTCACCTTTGGTATGGTACATTGGATGAGGCAGAGTGAACCTTGGTGACTTGGGGATGATTTTTCGATGACACGAAGATCTAGTGGGGGCATTGGTTTAGGTTGGTAGAGTATTGGGTTGAACATGCCTAAGGTATGGAAGTTATTTGAGGTGATTCATTCTACTTGGAGAACTTTAGACAATTTGTTGGGAAGTTTGAGGAGAAAAGGTATTTTGGCCACACTCGTTTCAAATGTTGAGGTGAATTGATGAAAGGAGGTGAGTTGAGGACTTGCATTCGTTTAGAGGATTGTGCAGACAAACATATTGCAACATGAAAGAGATTAATTAGACATGGAAATTTCTCTTTCTTTGGCCAACACGGTTGAGGGTGAAGCCTAACCATTCAAAGGAATAGAGGGGAAGATGCAATAGCATGGCCATGTGATGAAGTAGTGAGACAAAGGTAATCTGGACGTGCAATTCTTGGAGTAGATTGGCTAACTATGCCATGAGGTGGATAGTGGAGTCAAGTTGTCGCAGATGAATTTTCCTTGGGAAGACTTCATAGTGAAACAAGGTGATGGGTGCCTTGCCTTGGTATGATATCTTTTATCACTAGAAGTCACCTTTGGATTGCATAGAAGGTAAGCCCAGTACCCATTAGTTTATACAGTAAATGTAAATGAATTTTAGGTGATCAAATGGAGAGGACTCAATGATAATAATGTTATAACTCAGAAATATGGACTAGAATGCATAAGAAATTGAGGTTTGGAAAGAACTTCAGTCAGTAAGTTGGAGTAAGGGTGAATAGAGGGAAGACTTTGGTGAGGAGAGTGTAGAGGTCTAATGTGGACATCAGGTCTTCCAACAGCCTAAGGAGGAAGAACTTAAATGCAAGATCCTCTTGAATTCAAATCTCAAAGAAACTGAAATAAATTATAGCAACACTATAATCAAACATTCACCATAATATAGTCACAACAATCCATATGAATCAGTCAATCATGAACTCTCTCAGTATCAGAGGAAAATAAGATGCAGCAAGAAAGATGACTTAGATTAACCAAGATGTCTCAAGAACAAATACATAACCAGAGAACCAGTGTTCTTCATAAAAATATTACAATAGCAGGGAGCCTAACTCAACCATTCGACCTTAACAAAATATCAAAATTGTCTATAAATACCCAGCAATGTTGCAATAAACAGTAGTGTGATCAGACCATTTCCTTCAAAGCCTTCAGTCGGTGCCTTCTCTATCAGATTGTGTGGGTTTTCTCATGTCAGACGAGAGTCAGGCACAGTTATGTGCTTTACAGGAAAAAATGCCCATAAGGAAGCTTCAGATTGTCAACATGCCTTCATGGCTGCGCTATGCAACACTTTCCATTTATGGGGTGAGATGAGGTCTCAATTTCCTCCCCCAATCTTCAATAACTACCTTCATCGAGATCAGGATGATGCCTGACACCCATGAATGCTTCAGACATTGCCCACGACTTCTGAGAGTCAATCCTGGTGCCTTGAGGCTCTGCAGATATTCTACCATGACCAATACGAGGGTTGCAGGTGGCAGGATGATAGTGTATGCTCTTTAGAAAATTATTTAGTGCCATAACACTACAAAATGTTTGTGTGATTATGTGGCGAGAGAAAAATGCGTTGAGGCAGGGTGATGTGGAGTGGAAATGGAACAAATTTTGAGGGTGCTTGAGCTGTTAAGACCTCAACATTTTCATTCTTCATGTGGAAATCATGGGCATAATGCCACATGACTTACACCATAATTCTCCTGAGGGTAAATCTCAGTCACTTCTTGATTCCTATGAAGAAGGTTGAAAATTCATGTGTTAACATATAGGCTCCATGGGGGATAGAGACCTTCCCGTGAGGCTCTAAGAACTCCTTTTGCATCTTCAGTGCCTTAGTGTTGGGTTATGGAGTCACTTATAAAAACCAAAGACAAAAGAAAAATGATATTTACAATGACATGGGAAGCCACTCATGGCTTAAGTAAAAAAATTATTCAGAAAATGCCCATTTACAGGGCTACCAAAAAGTTCAGCATCCTCCAAATCCTGCAACTTGTAAGTGTTATTTGAAAAAACATCAGAAATTTTGAAGGGGTTGATCCACAAGGCATAAAATTTACTGTTCTTGCCTTTATCTTTCTTAGGTGCATCCCACTTGAGTACTAGATCTCCTAGCTAGAAATCCTCTTTGTTCACCTTCTTGTCAAAAGCCCACTTGATCTTCTATTGATGATCATATGCTTTGTCCAGTAGTTTCTCCCTCATCTGTTGCACTTCTACCAGTTGTTGTATTCTCCTAATCATATCATTTTGTTCTCCTTGGTAGTCTTGGAAGAATTTCACCATAGGTAAGGCAAGATGAGAAGGAAAAATGGCTTCAACTCCATATACAAGCTGGAAAGGAGAGATACCAAAAGATCTCTTTGTTGTCACTCTGTCAGCCCATAAATAAAATTTAAGCTTTGAATCCCATGCCTTCTTGTTGTCCTCTAACAATGTTTTGATGATCTTAATAAGGATCTTGTTAGAGGATTATGCCATTCCATTCCCTTGGAGATAGTAAGGAGTAGAGTGGATCAATGTGATTCCAAACTGTTCACAAAACTTAATCAATGGTTCAGCCTTGAAAGATTCAACATTATTAGTGACAATTCTATTTGGACAACCAAATCTTGCCATAATATCTTCAAGAAAACCAATGATTATCTTGTGGGAAGAATTTCTTGTGGGGATGGCCTCTATCCACTTAGTAAAGTAGTTTGCGGTAGTCAAGATCCACCTATGCTGACCACTTGAAGCAGGATGAATTTCCACAATAAAATCTAGGAGCCACTGCTGAAAGAGTCCTGAAGCTACCATAAGATTTAATGGAAAATTCTTGAGTTATTGCTTTCCATAGAATTTCTGACACTTGACACAAGACCTAATCTTTGCACAGACATCAATGAAGGGACTAGGCCAAAAATACCCATCCCTGAGAATCTTGTAGGCTGTGGTTCTCCAGAAGTGATGCCCCCCACATAAATTGTCATGAAAATCATACATAATATTTTGGGCTTCCTATGGGTCTAAACATCTAAAAATCACTCCTAAATGGTCTTTCCAATATAAAACTTGATCAATCAGACAATATTTAATTGATTTGAGCTTCAAAGATCTATTGGCAGCCCCACATGATCTTCATATTTAAAATGGAGATTGCATGTTCGATGGCTATTATTGGGCTCTAAAGATGTCCTAAAAATAATCTCTATGCATCAGCCGAAGGCAGGCACTAGCACAAGCATTTTACTTGTTTCCTATGTAGGTTCTTACCTTCCATTTTCAATACTCATCCTCTAGAGATGCAACACCTATAAAGGAGCAACAATCATAAAGGGAATGAAAGTTGTTCTATTCAATTGAATGACACTTCCTGCAAAGGGAACAACAATCGTAAAAAGGGAATGATAGTCGTTACATTGGGCCGAACTAATGTTGAATTAATTTCATTGTAGTACTTTCCCAGCTATCTAATTTGTCAATCTGAGGTTCGTAAACTTAAGAAGCACATGAAAAGTATATGAAGGATTGAAGCAGGAATAATCTAATATAATGTTTAAGCTACAACTGAAATTGAATCATTAATCTAATGTTTAAGCTACAACTGAAATTGAATCATTAATCTAATGTTTAAGCTACAACTGAAATTGAATCATTAATCTAATGAAGGAAATTGAAACACGCGTCTG
The DNA here is from genome assembly GCA_009831015.1 of Picea engelmannii. Lineage (NCBI taxonomy): Eukaryota > Viridiplantae > Streptophyta > Pinopsida > Pinales > Pinaceae > Picea > Picea engelmannii. The sequence continues at coordinate 312,578 of ML799952.1, read as the reverse complement.
GAATTGAATCATTAATCTAATGCAGGAAATAGAAACACACAACTGAAATGAAATTAATCTAGGAATGGGAAATTGCGTGAAGGAAATGAATCTAGGAATGGAGAACTACATTAAGGAAGGGAAGATACAACATGTGAAGAGTTGAATGACACAACAACATATGTGAGCTCACACCAATGAAGCAATCTTACATTACAATAACCAAATCAATCTTCATAACATAATAATGAAAGCATGGAAACCAAAACCATGAATCAAAGCTAAGAATCCCTTTCTTTCAAATCCTAATGACTAATCTCTTTGTCATCCTAATTACTCAAATGTCTACTACTCAACTACTCCCTCATGAATAGAGATCACTCTCTTTTATACATGATATCCTTGAATACAAGATAACCATCTCATATCAAAATTACAGATCCACTTTTCTCTCAACCTATTTCCCATTATTACAAAATATAATCCCTTCAAATCCTTACACATATCTCTCATACATCTTGGATAAGATATTCCAACCAAATCTCCATGACATTCTCCTTGGAATAGGCTTGAATTATCTTCTCAAATCTTGAAATGGTGGAGGAAGTATTCAAGAAGTCCTTTTGAATTAATCCTTCACATATTCCTACACATTACAAAGCTCACACATTTTTTAGATATATATGAAAACATGTCGATTTTCTAATATTTAATCACAAATTCCCTTTTAATACTAAAATGAATAAAGTGGATAATAATAAGGTGAAACCCAAGTATATTTATGGAAAAGATATCGTGAAAGGTTAATGGGGCGATGAAATGTCGAGAATGGTGAAGGGAAATGTGGATGAAAATAGGACATTTCTGAGCCCCAACATACCCCCCAACTTAACTTGGTGCATGTCCTCATGCAACCATGCATGGATCTTCTCAAGAAATTTTGACATCTGAATGTTGGCTTTGAGTGATGATAATGAATGTTTTCAGGATGGGATTTACATGAGTAACAACTGACATTTTCTTATGGTTGGTTCTTGTGTGAAAACCATGAATATAAAGAATGTCGGTACTTGTGTTAACAACATTCATTTCGTTATTTGTTCTCTTGTTGTTATGATAATAATTTTCCCATATTCTTACTGAAAAATATATGATATCAATGTGCATAAGGAAACATCACTGAGTATAAGAAATCCCTTTTTTATATTTGTGAATCATTCCAATATGTATATCAGTGCTTAAAGCACAACATAGTATCCTTGGAAAAGGAATGCTGGTAAATGGTACATGAGACGAAAAATCGAATGATGGTAGTGGAAAAAATGGAGTGATAATAATGAATAAAGTCCCCTACCCCCCAACTGAACTGGTTGCATGTCCACATGCAACATGGCATAAGTAAAAAAAGGAAAGGGAACTTGGTGATAGAATTTTCCAAATTATTCGTTGCTAGAAGTTGAGGAATTACATGATTAAAGTTTAGAAAATAACATACCTCCACTCACCCAAAATGTTGATGAACTATGCAATAGGAATATGGTTGATGTGGCTGCTAGAGCATGGAAGATGTCACTGTTGCAAGATCATATGAAAGGTGACTGTTGTTTTAGTTGTGATTGCTGTGACTGCTGGATCAGAGAATGTGAGGTGGAGGAATCTGAATTGTTGTTGAATGAATCATGGAAAAGAGGAAGTGCGGAAGTGGAATTGTAGTACTCTCAAATAGCTGAAGTCATGCTGTTGTAACTGCTGAGGAAGTCATGAAAAAGTGTATAGTATTCACCTGATACAACCCGATGGTACAATTCTAATCATGTGAATGGATGTGTCGATGTCGAGCATGAAGAGAAGTCATTGGATTACCAACCATTGATGAATGTCGTTAACCAATGCGAGGCAAAGTCACCATTGATGTCAATGAGTGCTAAGGTACCTGAGTACATCTTGCGAAGTGTGAATGTATGTGATGATGTTGAGCCACTTGCAAGATATAACAATCAAGGGACATTGATGCATTCCCATGATTGTCAGCGAGAGAACTTTCCATTAAGGCATGCAAGCTTCTAGGTACCCAAAATGGACTCTAGTCTATATTCTAGATAAGGTGTTGAGGTCGATGGGGCAAGACTTGTTGAAAGGTGGGCCTTAAAGAATCAAGCATTAGTCAATGTGAGTTTTTAAAAATATTGGTAGGACTATAAATGAAAAGATCTCAGTAGAAACAATGTTTAGGGCTAGGCAATGTAGTCATGGAAAGGGAGTTGTATAGTTTTATTGACAAGGAAAACTGAACTAAAAAAACAAATAAAGAGATGTATGCGACTCAGAAAGATAGGCGTGTGCGAAGTCATGAAGGATAATTCAATGGAAGATGAGCTTCAACACAAGGATGACTAGTCTTCTTTGAAGGAGAAATGTGAGGAAAGAATTCATGATGCATTTTATCGCTGAAATTTCATCCGAAAATGGTTACAGGAATCCATCATCTCCAAACACCTATTAGTTCACCCACAACTTCAAAAATGAATTTCCAAAGGGCACAAAACTATACAATTGGTTATAAAATCATATGCACTAAGGATACAAAGGAAGCGTGCACACATGCGACAGTCAAACAACATCGGAAAAGTGCACATGCGCCCAATGCGTGACTGTGGACGCAAAAATCCGCACATACATCAGAACGACGCATTTATGATTTTGGTCGGCTTTGCACCCACTTTTGGTTCATCTCCCAAGTCGATTTGACACCCAAATCCTAGTTGAATCTGAGTGGGGGGCTGGTCAAAGACCTAAGGGTGCCCTAAAGAGCCCCTTGTTCACACTAAAGACTGATTGAATAATGCCTCAAAGCTTTTCTATAAAAAGAGGCCATGGGTGCACTATATTTCCAAGGAATTCATTTGTATTGTTATGTTGCCTATATTCTCTTAGAGGAACCTCTTTCCTCATCAGAGAATACAAGCACCATCTCATTTAGTCATTCATATCACCTCTTGAATGAATGAGCTTTGGATTTATTCACCATTTCCTTCTAGTTTGCTATTTGTAAGAAGAGCTCAATCACTGGGGCTTCAAGAGCCCTCCCTTGGAGGAAGAGGGGACCCATAAGTCTCCCTTTCTCTTTGGTGTTTTCCCACTAATACAACTTATTCATTGGTGGCATGAATATTGTTTATTTCTTGTTCTATTTCCCTTATGCACTCTAGTTTAGTTTCTTTTATTGTTTTTAGCTTAGTTGTTTGTTTATTTCTTATGCTTGATGTTTCTAACTCTTGGATTCACTGTTGTCTTGTCCAACTAACCCAACTGGACTTGTAAGTGTCCTTCTTTTTCTCACTTAGGTGACAAAGAGGGATACAATAGATTGGCGACTCCACTAGGGAGATCCGAGCATCTGTTTTCCGATCCATCTTCAGCCATGGGACCAAGATCCTGCCACCTACACAATCACATTCCCCGGGCCACCATCCATCCTTGGCCCTTGGGGAGAATGTTTCTCACATCAATATCAGGTACGCATGTTCATGTTCAAAATTCTCAAATAACTTTTATATTTTCTTTACTTTCAGATATCGTTCACGACGGGTATTTGGTTTTTTTATGTGTGCAAGTACTTGGTCATCACACACCAGCATGACCCTTTCAGGTATATGATCGATACTGGCATGTACTCATTCCCTCATAATATCAATTGCATCTCCCAGTCACACCCTCCGATATTTTCCTCTAGGGTCCCCCCATCCAACTCTGCAGTACTCACACCCCCGCTGCATTTCACTACTGTCAACTAGTAGTACTCTCTCCCACATGAGGTGTCCCCATAATAGTACCCTCTAGAACTTTGACACTCATGAGTTTTTCACCCGCTAGAGCTGGGAGTCCCAATAGTCTTTTCATTCCCGAGAATCAGCCGCATGCTCCTTCTCCTCATTTTGCTAGCTTCCCCATAAAGGACTCCCAGGTAATCTCATTATGATTCACATTTGATTGCACCTCTGCAGTATCATTAGCCCTCCATCTCATCCAACATCAGTTTTCCCATCTACAGATTGTCCTCCATTCATTTATCTAATACAGAAACCCACCTATGGGGCCCCCACCCTCCACCTGTTTTCCAAGCAACTTGCGCCCTCACAGGCCAAGCCATATTTCACTGGGGCACCCATTTCTATATCTATACACTTCTCCCAACTTATTCTTTATTAATTTGGTAATTGTACAAAGCATTTGTTTCTAGCCTTTACATAGGTTTTTGTCGTCACCTTTGGCGACCTTTTTTTCCCGGCAAAAGCAACCCATGTCACCCTTGGTTGGGGCATTCCTTTATGTCGAGATTAACACGTTTCCATAAGGGTGATGGTATCTTGGCTCTCATTACCTTTATAATGAGGAGTCTCGGACGACACAGAGAAAACCATCATTGCTCTCTGTTGTCGTTGACCCCCACGACATTCGACTTCAACACTTTATCATGTTGCAGTGGGTCTTACTTTGCGACTATTGCAGTTGTGGTTATATTTTCCGAAGATCTCTAAAATTTGATAGGCTATCAATGCCTGCGTATCATCAACACTTCTTACAGGTGTCATAACCTCTTTTCAGAGATTTTTCACCATCATAATTGTCCTCTACCATTATCAAACCACCCCGGAGGGTGCTGCAGTTATCTACATCCACGTACAGCTTCAGTTACTGTCTAACACATTTTGAGTTACATGACATGAGCATGGGGCATGCCCACCTCATTTGTACATAGTTTTATTTTTCCCACCTTACGAAAGGTTTGAGCCCTACAGGTTCCCCTCTCCCTCCAATGGGTCTCTCTTGCAATTCCCCTCAACACTCTTTCTTACAAAAATACTCTCAGTAGAAGAAACATTGATGTATTTCTTATATACATATGCTCCTTACCTCACACATCAGGGGGCATCTATTATCACTGAAATTTTGTCCGCAAATGGTTACAGGAATTCAGCATCTCCAAACACCTATTAGTTCACCCACAACTTCAAAAATGCATTTCCGAAGGGCACAAAACTATACAACTGGTTATAAAATCAGCATGCGCTAAGGATACAAAGGAAGTGCGTGAATGTGCGATAGTTGAACAACGTCGAAAAAATGCACATGCGCCCGATGCACAACCGTGGAAGAAAAAATCCGCGCATACCTCAGAATGACACATTTATGATTTTGGTCGTCCTTCCACCCACTTCAGTTTCATCTCCTAAGTCGATTTGACACCCAAATCTGAGATGAATATGAGTGGGGGGTTGGTCAAAGACCTAAGGGTGCCCTAAAGAGCCCCTTGTTCACACTAAAGACTGGTTGAATAATGCCTCAATGCTTTGCTATAAAAAGAGGCCATGAGTGCACTATATTTCCAAGGAATTCATTTGTATTGTTATGCTGCCTATATTCTCTCAGAGGAACCTCTTTCCTCATTAGAGCATACACGCACCATCTCATTTAGTCATTCATATGACCTATTGAGTGAATGAGCTTTGGATTTCTTCACCATTTCCTTCTATTTTTCTATTTGTAAGAAGAGATCAATCATTAGGGGTTCAAGATCCCTCCCTTGGAGGAAGAGGGGACCCATAAGTCTCCCTTTCTCTTTGGTGTTTTCCCACTAATACAACTTATCCATTGGTGGCATGAATGCTGTTTATTTCTTGTTCTATTTCCCTTATGCACTCTAGTTTAGTTTCTTTTTTTGTTATTAGCTTAGTTGTTTGTTTATTTCTTATGCTTGATCTTTCTAACTCTTGCATTCACTACTATCTTGTCCAGCTAACTGTTCGCAACAATAATATAATTGTTATTTTTATAAAATGACCTACGTGAGCTGCCTACACAGGGTCTATGAATTTTTATTACTCTTCATGAGCAGTCTCCTAAACAACAATTGTAAATCATCTCTTTTTACTTATCGTCTATTCATGCTTTGTTTTCATGACTGGAATCATGAAAACTTGCAACTGCAATTACCATTTTGTTTTAAAAAGTTTCATTGAAGGCAAATGGTTTATTTTATTTGTCATGGAGTTTGATTCCTTGCCATGAAGATATTACCCTATTTTGTTTTTGACCCTGTCAACTCTAAGCATGCCTAAGAGATTGATATTTTTAACAAACAAAAGACCCCCACCATTTGATTTTTTTTGTATTGGTTTTGGTTTGATTTTTTTTATCACATTTCTTTCATAAAACTTTTGATTATTCGATTTTTTAAACTTACCCAACTTTGTAATCAAACCATGATATGTGCACTTATGTTTGTTTTGAGTACTTTGGTCCTAGCTCGTACTCAATACCAAGGTGGCATACGATGTACATATTTCCATTACTTCTTAGGATGGTCTCGGGTTTCACAAACCTCTTCGCATGTGTTTTGATTAAACACCCTTCCTATCATTACAGCGTGTATTGTTAAGCTTGGGGTTATGGCTCTATTTTGTTTTTGCAAACCCTACCCATATGTTGTGCTTTGATTACCCTCCCATCTAGTATGGTCCCTGTAGTGAGGATTGAACCAAACAGTATCCAAACCCTGCTCTCATATGAAGATGCTAGGGAGGATTTGGAAAGAAATGGATGACATGTTTTCATCAAGAAGTTTCAGGGTTTTAATCTTCAGGTTGCCCAAGAGTTCACCTTATCCTTTGATGGTTGTAGGGAAAAAGTTGGTGATGTGCAATTAGAGGTAACCGAGGAGTTCCTGAGTCAAGCCACAAGATTGCCAGCGGTTGGTCAGAAATGGTTTAAAAACGCGAAAGTGGAGGAAGTCCCTTGGACCCTACTATTTACATCGCAAAAAATAACCAACTGTGATAGAGGTATGCCAATTTCATTCCTGAAAGTTCGATGGCATGATTTACTCGTTGTGGTGAAACAATTTGTTACATGTGAGGGAAGGTTCGAACTTGTATTTCTATATCATTTACGCTTACTTATGAGTTTTATGGGTTTCCCTTTGAATATGCCTTATTACCTACTCAGAAGTATGTATAAAATGGGGAAAAGATTTAAGAAACAGAGGTTAGACTCAAGTCTTTTTCAGCATGACCTAATTAAAATCATCCTCATACATCAATTAGAGTCTCATAATGACTGTTGGAATTCGTTTATTACATGAAATGGTTTTGGTAATCCTAAATTGGGAGAAGTAGATTAGCCCGTTGTTGAGGAAACCCTTGTCCACCCAACGACATCTCTTCCACCTCCCCGGGCTTATGACTCTTCCCCTAATAGAGAACCCTTGATCTACCCTAAGGTTATTCAAAATGCTAGTCAACCGGTTACATATCCAAAGGACGATGTTAAAATTGCAAGGAAACCTACAGGAAAGAAGTTTAAAAGTAATGTTGATGTCAATTTCAAAAACAAAAGAGATGGCAGGCTAATTTCTTGAAGTCTTCGAAATAAGGAAAGCTCTTGTGTAGATGCGATTAGCATGACTGAGGTTAATGAAAGCTCAGACTCTGAAATTGACAAACTCCCTGTAGAGGAAGACCCTGTGTCATTCGGGCTATACCTTGACTGACCCTATAACTTTGTCAATAATTTGCCTCCTTTTTTGAGAGACAACCCAGAGTTTCCTAGTGTCCAGCTCTGCAATAAATCAACGAACCATACGGAGGGTTCTCCGATCCATAATCTTATTTGTTCTGATGCAAACGCCTCACAGTCACAATGCGATGTTTGCCTATCATGGATCAACAAATACTATACTGATGTCATGTTTCTACAGTCACGAGTCAAGTTTTTAAAAGACCAAGTTGATGTTTTAACAAACGAGAACAATAGGCTTGAATCTATCATCCAAGGGAAGGAGAAGCATTTGAAAACCACAGGTCATGTGATTTTTAAAAACGTAGAAGCAGCTACAGCCATCATTAACTCCAAAGTTTCATGATACGATTTGATTTTATGATTAGAGGTATGATTTTTTTTATATAGCATGATTACTGTCATTCTTAAGTTGGATTATTTGGTTTCATTGAATAAACTATTTTTATTATTAGATTAACCTATTTTATTTATTCAATAAAATGAGATTTCATTTGCTATTATAACTATCTACATAATTGTAAGATTTTGTAGCCAGTAAAGAAAATTTGAATTGTCTAAATTGATGACAGAAAACATATTTGAGATCTTCCTATTTTCTTTTGCTTTCAGGATAATTCAGGAGCCCATGATTTCAAAGATGATATGAGGCACTTTTAAGATCTCCTAGTCATATCTATTATGTATTTTGAAATAGACTGTTGTTAGTTTTTGGATATTTAGTAAGATCAGGGAGGTTGCATCCCCCTTTATTTTTGGAACAAATTGGATCTCATGAATAGGAAATAGTTATGTTTCCTGAGACCTATATAAACCTTTCATTTTGTAAACATTTCATCATCTCAGCCTGGGGCAAGAGTATGGGCGTTTTATCACAGACTTGAATGGAACAGAATGCACATTACAACTTTAGCTTTTCTGTATGATGTTTTAATTCAAGTTATGTTTATTTCGATTTGACAATAGATGGTGATTGCTTTCGTCATCATGATTTATTGCAATTTGATATGATTCATTTTTCTATGTTGTCCATATCTTATGTTTCATATACAACACACAGTGATCATCTATCCAATTTAAATTATGAGATTTATCTCTAATTTCTGTTGAATGTTTACATGCAAGTTCTTACAAGAAGATTTATCTCATTGTAGTTACTTGCAAATCATAGAGATCACTGTGATTGTATCCATTATATGTTCTGTTATCATAACTCAATTTGCATCATATTCGTTTCGCATTTGTTCGGAACAATCTTAAGATCCGTTGCAGGTTTACTTCGCGGATAAGGTGGCTGAATATTCTCTATTGAACAGACATTGGATGCAGTAATAGGTTAGTCTATTGTTTTATTTCGTTTGCTTGTTTATTTTAGAAGTTTTATATATATGGTATGATTTCCATTATCTATAATTTTATGTTCGATTAAGTAGTTTAATATTTGATTTCATGAATGTATACATCCAAGAAAACAAACCAAAAAAAAAATGAAATAGTATTTTCACTTTCTTTATTACTATCGTTAAAGGAACCAATTTACATTCGATTTTTATGAGTTTAGATTAAAACTCGTGATTTGTACAAATTGTATATAGAATTATTATACATATATTATTTAAATAAATTATACATATATATAGTTAAATGTACATATAGATTTTAATGATTGTTATTTATTAGGTTATTGTATTTCCTTTAGTTATTTTTTCGCTTTCTTTAGGACTTAGATCGGCCAACGGAGCCGCTAAACCCGTCAGAGTGAATTAATCCAAACAGCTTGGGTTAATTAGACAACCCCGGACCAGATTCACTCTTCCAGTTGACGAGCGGTCAATTTCACCCGTCAACACTAACCCAACTGGACTTGTAAGTTTCCTTCTTTTACTCACTTAGGTGACGAAAAGGGATACAACAGATTGGAGACTCCACTGGGGAGATCTGGGTGTCTATTTTTCGATATGTTTTTAGCCACGGGACCATGATCCCACCACCTACACAGTCACATTCCCTGGGCCACCATCCATCCTCGACCCTCGGGGAGTATTTTTCTCACATCATGCTCAGGTACGCATGCTCATGTTCAAAATTCTCAAATAACTGTTATATGTTCTTTACTTTCAAATATCATTCACACCGAGTATTTTTTTTTTTATGTGTGTAGGTACTTGGTCATCACACACCAATGCAACCAGGTATATGATCGATACTGGAATGTAGTCATTCCCTCAGAATATCAATTGCATCTCCCAGTCACACCCTCCGATATTTTCCTCTAGGGTCCCCCCATCCATCTCTGCAGTACTCACACCCCCCCTGCATTTTAGTACTATCAACCGGTAGCACTCTCTCCCAGATGAGTTGTACCCATCATAGTCACCTCTGGTACTTTGACACTCATCCTATTTTCACCCCCTAGGGTTGGGAGTCCCAATAGTCTTTGCATTCCCGAGAATCAGTTGCATGCTCCTTCTCCTCACTTTGCTAGCTTCCCCATAAAGGACTCTCGGGTAATCTCATTATGATTCACATTTGACTACACCTTCACATTATCATTATCCCTCCATCTCATCCACCATCAATTTCCACATTTGCAGATTGTCCTCCATTCATTTACCTAATACAAAATCCCACCTATGGGTCCCCCACCCTCCACCTGTTTTCCAAGAAACTTGCGCCCTCACAGGCCAAGACATATTGCACTGGGGCACCCATTTTTTTTTCTGTACACTTCTTCTAACTTATTATTTATTCATATAGTAATTGTACAAAGCCTTTGTTTCCAACCTTTACATAGTTTTTTTTTGTCACCTTTGGCGACCTTCTTTTCTCAGCAAAAGCAACCCATGTCGCCCTTGGTTGGGGAATTCCTTACCTTCTACTACTATTGACATCGTCCATAAAACCTCGAGTATCCCACAGTCCACGAACACCCTATCTTTGAGTTTTTCCACTTTGTTGCGCCTCTGGCATAATTTAACCCACATCTAGTTGCCCCCTTGACACTAGACCTAGTTTTATGGTTGCTTCCACTTATCCTTCATGTATATCCCCAACCAAGGGCAGTCTTGAGTCTCCCCACATCTTGACTACGTCCATGTATCTCCTCAGTCCCTGACCTCATCCAGTGGATTTCATGAAGCCCTTTGCTTCTTGAATTCGTGTCTCCATTTTTGTTGACATCAACACAGTTTCTAGAAGGGCGACAGTATCTTGGCTCTCATTACCTTTATAATGAGGAGTCTCAGATGGCATAAAGAGAACCATCATTTCTCTCTGCTGTCGTTGACCCCCATGAAATTCAACTTCAACACTTTATCATGTTGTGGTGGGTCTTACTTTGTGACTATTGTAGTTGTTTTTATATTTGCCGAAGACCTCTGAAATTTGATAGGCTATCAATGCCTGCGTATCATAGACACTTCTTATAGGTGTCATCACCTCTTTTTAGAGTTTGTTCACCATCAGAATTGTCCTCTGCCATTATCAAACCACCCCAGAGGGCGCTACCGTTATCTACATCCACATACAACTTTAGTTACTATCTAACACATTTCCAGTTACATGACACAAGCATGGGGCATGCCCACCTCATTTGTACACAGTTTTATTTTTCCCACCTCGCGAAAGGTTTGGGCCCTACAGGTTCCCCTCTCCCTCTAATGGGTCACTCTTGCAATTCCCCTCAACACTCTTTCTTACAAAAATACTCTCAGTAGAAGAAACATTGATGTATTTCTGCTATATGTATGCTCCTAACCTCACACATCAGGGGGCATCTGTTATCACTAAAATTTCTTCCGCAAATGGTTACAGGAATCCAGCATCTCCAAACACCTATTAGTTCACCCACAGCTTCAAAAATGCATTTCCAAAGTGCACAAAACTATACAATTGGTTATAAAAATCAGCATGCACTAAGGATACAAAGGAAGCGCGCGCATGTGAGACAGTTGAACAACGCCGAAAAAGCACACATGTGCCCAATGCACGACTGTGGACACAAAAAGCCGCACATACCTCAAAACAATGCATTTATGATTTTGCTCAGCCTTCCACCCACTTCTAGTTCATCTCCCAAGTCAATTTGACACCCAAATCCGAGATGAATCCAATTGGGGGGCTGGTCAAAGACCTAAGGGTGCCCTAAAGAGCCCCTTGTTCACAGTAAAGACTGGTTGAATAATGCCTCAAATATTTTCTATAAAAAGAGGCCATGGGTGCACTATATTTCCAAGGAATTCATTTGTATTATAATGTTTCCTATATTCTCTTAGAGGAACCTCTTTCCTCATTAGAGCATACAAGCACCATCTCATTTAGCCATTCATATCACCTCTTGAGTGAATGAGCTTCGGATTTCTTCACCATTTCCTTCTAGTTTTCTATTTGTAAGAAGAGCTCAATCACTGGGGGTTCAAGAGCCCTCCCTTGGAGGAAGTGGGGACCCATAAGTCTCCCTTTCTCTTTGGTGTTTTCCCACTAATACAACTTATCCATTGGTGGCATGAATGCTGTTTATTTCTTGTTCTATTTCCCTTGTGCACTCTAGTTTAGTTTCTTTTATTGTTATTAGCTTAGTTGTTTGTTTATTTCTTATGATTGATGTTTCTAACTCTTGCATTCATTGTTGTCTTGTCCATCTAACCCAACTGGACTTGTAAGTGTCCTTCTTTTGCTCACTTAGGTGACGAAAAACGATACACCAACGGAAAATGGTTTTATGAATGGTCGTTGTGTAACAACAAACACCATGATGTGTAGAATGAGAATCAACCTCTTCAAGCAGTCAATAAGGAATTCTTTTTTCAAAAGTTTTGTGATTCTTGAAAATCATTTCAGCAACAAGATGCGATCGATTGTGCACCTGAAAAAAACTTAGTACAAATTCTGCATAAAAATTGTGAGAGCTTCGAAAAATATGAAATGCAGTGATAAGTACAAATTTGATCAAATCAAATTCAAAAACAAAGCTTGTTTTACCTGTTACCCTTTGCACGCAAGTTCCGTCGTCGATCGTTGTTGAAGTGACTCAATGATCCAAGTTAGCATAAATGAAAAAAACATTACTCTGATTTATTTTTTGAGAATTGACTGAAATCCATTTGTTAAAGCTTTTTCTTTTTCTTTTTGTTTTATGAATTTTTTATTATTTTGATGTTTGACCTAAGATTTTTTTTCTTTTTATGATTTTTTTATATATTTTTATAACAAAACAAATAAAATGAAATTATTTTTATAATTTTATTTTTTTTAATAAAACAAACAAATAAAATTAGTTATATTATTATAACTTTTTT
>ML799952.1:258769-290554 GCA_009831015.1 Picea engelmannii | reverse complement strand
AAGTATAATTAATTTAATAATATAATCCTAAAAGATTAGCTAAACTACATTTATGTCTTAAAATAACATTTCTAATTGATTATTATTAATGAGTTAATCATGATGGTTAATGGTTCATTTAAATATTAATTAATTCATTAATTCATTAAGTATTAAATAAAAGGTGGAGAATAAAATATAACGTTAAATTAAGTTGCGTATACAAGAAGGGATCACATAAGAATCCCGAGAAGATATAAGATATTTAATGAATGGATAAGATAATTAAATGGGATAAGGCGGTGAAGGAGGAATAAGGGGGGGAAGGAGTTGAAAAGAGGAATCATTCTACGGGAAGTTGGCCATGAGTTTGGAGAGCTCTGAGTATTGCAAAGAGTCGAGAGGGGCTGTGAGATTGGTGTGCTCAGATTGAGGCACGGGATTTTTTGGTTGTGACATATTTATTAGGCAGGCACTGAGTTGCTAGAGGTTTTGGGCTCGGAGGGCTAGGATATCCGTAGATATCCTGGAGCTAGGTCGTTTTCCTAGTTGGCAGGGTGGACAATAGTTTTGGGCAATTATTTTCTGTTTTTGCAACAGGACTGGACTGTGTAGCAGGTAGCAGGAGAGTGGCAGCAAGGCAGCTGGCAACGAAAATTAGCATTAGAACCAGGTAACCTGTTAAATTATGCATTTATTTTATTCTACTATGAAGTCGTTAATCTTTGATGAATCTAAATTACTGAAGTCCCTGGTATGAATATCAATTTTATGTTGAATAGAGATTGTCTTAGTTAAGAAATAAATTGCTTATGAGGATAACGATGTTTAGATATATATTTTTGGGCATTACAGAAATACACTCAAGATTTATTGTAGCATATCGTTTTCAATTTTTGGGAGTGCAACAAACCTGACATGGAGGTTGACGGTTTGGAAATAAGATCGCCAATCACCGTTAAATATTGCTACAAATCAATCAAATTGGATTTAGTCTTGCAACCTCCGGTAAAAAAATATTTGAATGCATGTCATTAGAGGAATAATTAGTCTTTTCGGTCTGTGGGTAATGGAAAATTCCTCTAATACAAGTTTTTGACAGTAACGAATGATGCGCTAGGATGCATTAGAATCATGGATAGGTCCAAACCTTCCTATTTTTGGGCCTTTTTCATATGCAAAATAATTTGTCTGACTATGCCAACCTGTCAATAGGAACTGTGGACAAAGAGCTAAGGAAGTATACACTTTTAGAATTCGCAAATGGAGATAGTATGGATGTCATGTATGCGTTCTCCAATGAGAAGTCAAGTTATCCATGAATGATGGTCTGTATTCTCCTCTTCTTTTTTCTATAATCGTTCATCAGGTTGAATTTTTTTTTAACATTGTTGTCAAAGTTGATGAGTCAATAGAGTCTCCTGTAGAACTTGGAGCACCAACAACAGAGGTACATGGCCAATATGGGCATGATATTTTGTTTATTTGCAAGGTTATTTCCAGGCATCTACCAGATAAGGGCGAGAGAAAAAACATGGTGTTATTGCCACTCAAACCAAAAATAAACCAGGTCGAAGTTTAAAATGAGAAGAGTGCAGTCATGAAGTTGTTTCAACTGCTTTTTCAGCTTGGAGTTTCTACGCAACTCTTATCTTGTATGAATTGTAGACCTTATTCATTTATATTATTATTATTTTATTTTTATTTTTTAATGTCCTTACTATTTTATTATTTTGTTTTACAGACATAATCATGCACAACTTTTTATTTAATTTTTCTATTATGTTTTCAAAATAAAGAATAAAATAAAAATTTATTTTGCAAGCTTATTTAAAATTTACGAGCAAATGGAAGACGAAAAATAGATTAGACAATTTTTTTTTTTCATCAATTAATTGATATTCCTGAAATCAATCACTCATCCTACTTTCTGATCCTCACGATTGCATGAAGCACGGAGGAGAGCATACTTATTCTAACAAATAAAGAAAACTTGAAAATAAAATCCTACCTACACTACGCTAATTAAAAATGAGAGATTAGTTATGTGTAGTCAAATAGCCAATGTAGCTATGCACGCAACAATAATAAGAATATGTTGTCTTTCAATTTTGCAAATGACAACCAAAAATATATACGAACATGCAAAATTAGTTGTTGAAACTGTGAATTAAAAAAATAAAAAGAAAAACTAAATGAATCTAACCTAGTACTCGCTTGAAACCATCGTTCGAGAAGGATTTCATAGGTGCATTGTTCCTCGCTCAGATCATGTTGTAACTCCTCTTCATCTTCCTCGATCTCCTTTTCAATCAATTGTTCGTCATCGGATGCATAAGACTCTTCAGATGTTGGATCTTCAATTGTTTCTGGAGGAGTATTTGAATCTTTGATCCTTGTCAAGATATCCACTTCATGGAAAGAGGAAATCCTGACATCTTACAGGATCTGAGTGAGTAGTTCCAAGATGAAATTCGTCGTTAAACCATGTTAAAAAAATGATTCTTACAACACCCAAATCAAAATGAAAAACTTAAAAAACACTCTTTCTAAAACATAAAAACAAATACTCTTCACAGTTGCAGAAATTAAACGCTCTTGATAGTTGGTAGGGACAGTGAGGAGTCTCCTCTCA
Source organism: Picea engelmannii (assembly GCA_009831015.1). NCBI lineage: Eukaryota > Viridiplantae > Streptophyta > Pinopsida > Pinales > Pinaceae > Picea > Picea engelmannii. Next base: position 287,940 of record ML799952.1, on the reverse strand, counting down.
CGAGATTCTATGACCCTTAGAACCAACACTTGTAGATCACACTTGCATAAATTAAACACTCTTTCATAAATTGAAATTTGCAGAAATTGAAACTACTCTCGTGGAAATTGAAATTTGCAGAAATTGAAACTACTTTTACCTAGTTGATAGGGAGAACATGAGGAGTCTCCTCTCATGAGATTCTATTACCCCTTACCAACATGTCTAGATAACACTTGAATGAATTAAATACTTTTTCATAAATTGAAATTTGCAGAAATTGAAACTACTCTTGCGGAAATTGAAATTTATAGAAATTGAAACTACTTTTACCTAGTTGATTGGGAGGACATGAGGAGTCTCCTCTCACAAGATTCTATGACCGCTTACAAACACATCTATATCACACTTGCATGAATTAAAATGAAAAATAAACTAACACCTCAATCCATCGTGCTTCCCCGACAACGACGCCAAAATGTTGGGCTCTAAAGATGTCCTAAAAACAACCTCTATGCATCAGCCAAAGGTAGGCGCTGGCACAAGAATTTTACTTGTTTCCTACATAGGTTCTTACCTTTCGTTTTCAATACCCAATCTCTAGAGATGAAACACCTGTAAAGGAACAACAATCGTAAAGGGAACGACAGTTGTTCTATTTAATTGAATGACACTTCCTGTAAAGGGAACAACAATCGTAACAAGGGAACGACCGTCGTTACATTGGGCCAAAATAATGTTGAATTAATTGCATTGTAGTACTTGACCATCTATCTAATTTTTCAATCCAAGGTTCGTAAACTTACGAAGCACACACAAAGTATATGCAGGATTGAAGCAGGACTAATCTAATCTAATGTTTAAGCTACAACTGAAATTGAATCATTAATCTAATGTAGCAAATTGAAACACATGACTGAAATTGAATCATTAATCTAATGCATGAAATTGAAACACACGACTGAACTGAAATTGCATAAATAAAATTAATCTAGGAATGGGAAATTGCGTGAAAGAAATGAATCTAGGAATGGAGAACTACATTAAGGAAGAGCAGATACAAAATGTGAAGAGTTGAATGGCACAACAACATATGTGAGCTCACACCAATGAAGAAATATTACATTACAATAACCAAATCAATCTTCATAACATAATAATGAAAGCATGGAAACCAAAACCATGAATCAAAGCTAAGAATCCCTTTCTTTCAAATCCTAATGACTACTCTCTTTGTCATCCTAATTACTCAAATGTCTACTACTCAACTACTCCCTCATGAAGAGAGATCACTCTCTTTTATACATGAGAGCCTTGAAGATAAGATAACCATCTCATAATTATAGATCCACTTTTCTCTCAACCTATTTCCCATTATTACAAAATATAATCCCTTCAAATCCTCACACATATCTCTCATACATCTTGGATAAGATATTCCAACCAAATCTCCATGATCTTCTCCTTGGAATAGGCTTGAATTATCTCCTCAAATCTTGAAATGGTGGAGGAAGTATTTGAGAAGTCCCTTTGAATTAATCCTTCACATATTCCTACACATTACAAAGATCACACATTTTTGAGATATATATGAAAACATGTCGATTTTCTAACATTTAATTACAAATTCTCTTTTAATACTAAAATGAATAAAGTGGAGAATAATAAGGTGAAACCCAAGTATATTTATGGAAATGATATCGTGAAAGGTTAATGGGGAGATGAAATGTTGAGAATGATGAAGGGAAAGGTGGATGAAAATAGGACATTTCTAAGCCCCAACGACTGCCCTCACCTCGATTTCGTAAACTTTCACTTCGAGAACTTTGAGATAATTACCGGGTTAAGAAATATTTTGATTAATTTCTTATTGTTTGCATTTTCGTTTTGTTTTATGTTTGATTCATGACTGTAAGCATGAATCAAACATAAAACCTAGCCTGGTGTTATAAGTTGTGTGCCTTAGAATGCATCCTTTTGAAGGTCATCGTGCTTACATGAGATCTAAATCTAATGTTTGAATGACCTATTTTAGATGTTTTGGGGTTTTGATCTAGTTATTGTGTGGTTCAATAATTTGTATTCAAATTATTAAGAGCCTTTGATAAGTTGGTTAGTCCCCTCGTGAACTTAATGGTCATATCGATAGATATTCAAATGAATACATTCCTAATGTACTCGCGTCCTTACCTCACCTCGATGGCTTAATGTATTAATGAGCCATTCATTGCATTCACAGGGTTTCAGTACTTTGTATGTCTGGTTCTCATTACAAGGAATGGTAAAGCATCTACGATCAAGCCCTTGGTGTTTTCCCCCACTACCTTTGATATGATAACACACATGTTTTGTTATGGTTGTTTCTCCACTATCCATTTGAATTTGTTCCTATTGCTCCTACCATTCAAACCTAAAACTATTTTGAGTTATCCCTGGTACATTCTGGTCGCATTTGTCATGGCTCCTGTCATTCGCTTGGAGATGAATAGCTTCTAGGCATTACTCTCTCACGATGATGTGATCGAGGACATAAAAATCCAAGGTTGGGATGTTTTCCTTAAAATATTTGAAGGATATAACCTTCAGGTGGTGCAGGCTTTCGCGCAGACCTTTGATGGTTGCAGAGAAAAAATTGGGGACACACAGTTAGAGCTAACTGAGGGGTTTGTAAGTGAATCAGTAGGGATTCCATCGACAAGAGATAAATGGTTCAAAAACTCACAAATTGAAGGAGTAACCTTGAGCCTGTTTATGATGTCCCGAAAAATCAATTGTTGTGAAAAAGGTATACCCATCTCCCTGGTTAAACCTAGGTGGCATATCCTGTTGTTGATTCTCAAACAATTCGTAACCTGTGAGGGTCGATACAGATTAGTCTTCCTCTATCATATTTTCTTACTCATGCATTTCATTGGTTTTGAATTAAGCATGCCATTTTATCCGTTGAGAAGTCTCTATAAAATGTCTAAAAGATATAAGAGACAGAGTGTTGATTCAGTTATATTCCATCACAAATTCATTAAGATTATGTTGATTCATCACTTTTCAACCGTGGGTGACTATTGGGATAAGTTTTTGATAAGGAATGGTTTTTCCACGACCATTCCTATAGTAAACCCTAACTTAGGTGAGCCACTGATTAAAAACCATCTTGGTATTTCAAGAAATGGACCAGACTCTCTTAACATAAACCCTCTAGATGCATCGATGTCAAGTAAGCCTTCATCTAAGAAAAATATTTTTGAATTGGAGGTTATTGAACCTCTTATGCCTAAGATTGATGCTAGCCTGAACATCATTGTAAAGCTGGATGTTGAGAAACCTTGAAAACAAATAAAGCAAAAATGCACAGACTTAGGGTTCCATAAAAAAAAGGTAGGTCACCTTATTTCAAGGAAATTGAGGAACCGAAATGACGCTCATCTGAGCTCGATCAGTCTGATCGAGGTCAATGAGGCCTTGGACTCTGAAATAGAATATTTTCTAGCTTTGGAAGACCCAGATTGTCAAGGTTACAGGAAGAAAGTTATTGTTCCTACTGAACCCTACGACTTTGTGACGAATTTTCCATCGTGCTTAAAAGGTAAGGAGGGGTTCTCTGGTATTGGGCTCGATCAAGGGAAAATAGCAAATAAGGTTGATACATCCATGTTTGACTGTACACTTCATCGACCTGCCATTCCTCTTGTACAGTGTGATGTTTGTTTCCATTGGATCGAGCAGTATTACACCGATATACCCATTCTTCGGGCCTAGATTAAAATGCTTACTGCTCAAAATGAATCATTGAGACAAGAAAATCTCGACCTCAAAGTGCACAAAGAGAGGAAAGTTAAACGCATCAAGAGAGCAGGAAACATAGTAAAAAAAAATGCAACAAGTGTCAAAGCAATAATAAATTTTGAACTATCTGACCCATCTTTAGTCAAATTTTAAATGGTAAAACAATTTTCTCTCTTGTTTTATTCATGTTATCTATTTTGAACTGAATCGTTTTGGAATTTGATTTTGTTTTCTAAGATAAGACTGGCTATAGAATCTTTCGATTCTGTAGCCAAGTCTCTTTTTAATAAAAAATTAGAAATTAGTTATGGGTAACTTTCTAGCTTATTTTTGTTTTGTTTTTCAGGAAATAGTAGATATTGTTGCTGATCATTTGGGGGAAACATATTCGATTATGAATCTGAATGATTAGTAGTTTCTTTTCTGTTTGTTTTTCAAAAAAATTGATCAAATTTTGAGTAAAATCAACTCTGTTATGAGTGGCTGTTAGCCCACTATTTTTGTAATATTCTTGATTTTATGAAATCCTATCCTATCCTGTGAGATAGGAGAATGTGATTTCAAATCACTTTAAATACTTTTCATTTTGTAAGTAATAGACATCTTGTCCTGGAATAGATTATGGACAAATGATCTTCAGAACTTAATGGACCAACTTTTAGCATTTTGGATTTAGACCAATGTGAATATGTCTCGTTTATGTTTTGTCTCGTTTATTTTGGAATATTAATGTGTTTATAGATTTAGTCTCAATGATATATGATGTTCCATTTTATTCATGTTTTAAATGTTTTTTTATAATTTGTTGTTTCACAAATTATCACTGTGATCGTTATATCGATTTTAATATCATGATTTACGTATGATGTTTAGTTGATTGATAAAATGAATGCTTTACATTAATATTTATGTTACTGTAATCATTCATAATTATAAGATCATTGTACATACATGTCTACTATTTTGTTCTCATATCCTAGCTGTCAATAAACACCTGGAGTTTGTTCGGGAGGCATCAATACAAGACTGCCATAGATTTTTCTTACAAGAGGGACAACTGGAGTTTTGGACCGCACAGAGGCATAGACACTGTATAAAAATAATCTCAGGTTAGCTTTATTTCCATTTAATTTCTGTTATTTTACCTATTAGCAAAACAAGACAATTTTAGATTGGTTTTGACCATCACTCTATCCTTGTTTCATAACATATTTTATTTAAGTTCTTAGATTTATGATTAGAAAACAAAAAATATAAAAAATGTGATTTCTTTATCTACTTTTAAAAACAGTTACCAAATATTGATTTTGCAAGGCATCTACTAAAAACTTGCAATCTGTAATTACTATGTACATAATGGCATGTTCATATTTATCTTTCTATTGAATGTATTTGTAAATAATTAGATTAAAGTTTATATATTATTATAGTTTTAACATTAGTTAGTTTATTTGTTTTCTTTGTTTTAGGACCCTAGTTGGCTAAAAGAGCCATTAAACCCTTCATAATAGGTTACACTAAACGGATTGGGTTATTTAAACAACCCTGGACCAGATCTATTCTTCCAGTTGACGGCATGTCAAATTTTCCCGTCAACAAATGGCGCTAGAAGGAGGACTGAGTACATTTAATGATTAAATGTTTTACCCCTCAGCCTATCATAATTCCAGATTTATAAATTCTTCTTCTATGTCATCTTGAAATGCACTAGAAGGCAGGCTAGACTGACAAGCTAGCCTTGAAGGAGTCTTTGTTTTGAATGTATTTAATTTCACATGGCTCCCAAAATCATTGTGTTGGAACATGATTTCCACTTCTAATTACCTGATATTCCCAACGAGACAGTCTCTCGCTTGTCCAAAATCACTTTTGATGGTGGGGGGGATGTATCTGCAAAAGACCATTTTAACAAGTTTTGGTGTAAATTCATCAAGCATGATATTTTTGATTTAAAGGTTTTATGAAGATTGTTCTCTTTTACTTTTAGGGGTCGGATTAAACATTGGTTTGAGTATTTTCCAGCATATCACATTTTTTATTGGTTTCAATTTGTAAAGGAATTTTTAGATGCTTTTGAAAACTGTGATTACAATCAATTATGTGAAGAATTTCAGACTTTACCAATCAATGACAATTCATCTCCATAAGGCTTTTCAACAAGAATCCATCATATTCTCTGTAAATTTAATATTGATGACATGTCATTAGTACTAAATCTCCTCTATGATGCTTGCATCCCTTTCATCTAGTCATATTCAATCGCGAATGATGAATCGATCACAAATCATATCACTCAATTGCGAGAAGAATTTTGTTCGTAGGATGAGAGGAATCCATCCGAAAATTTTGAACAAGCAAGGGAGGTAGAATCTATTGAAAAGGTTCTTACTCAAAATCAAATTGGTTTTTCCTCTAAATCATTGTATATTCAGTCCTCGACCATCGTGGAAGAATATTTGATGTTGGGTCAAGGTGAATGTCCATATTCTTCTAACTCTTTCTCTAATCAGTACTTAAATTCAATTATTGAAGGGTGATGAAAATGATCTTAAGCATTATAACATTCCTATGAAACTGATTAGAGATGTAGATTTGCAATTGGAAGAAGAAACCTTAAACCTTCATCCACAAATCATACCTTATCCACATGAAAGATTAGATGTTTTTCATGAAAGTTTTTAATTATCTATCATACAAGAGACAAATTTAGATGATCATATTATGTTGAAGAATTTATCACCAAAACATACTGAAAGTTTTAAGGAAAGTGAAGAAGAATGTCTTGAGAATACCATTGTTAAATATCATAACTCAAGAGATTATTTTCATGTGTTCATTTCTGATTCCTTTTACTCTTTATATCACGATCTCTTCTTATATTCTGGTGGACATGATACTTTACCCACGATATCTTACTCTTTTCTGTCAAAATCAAATCTTTTCGATATGCCAAGATTTGGTTAAATTAATTCCAAACATAACATTTACGAAGTTGGATTTGATGCTCTTTCACTTTTGTCACTCGCATGGAAAAATGACATGTTGCAAGATGATTTTACACAATTTATTATTGAAAAAGACAATACACTTATTCTTATAGAAATCAATTATTCTATTCGTTCTTTGATTAGTTAAAATTTTAATGTTTATGCTTCACATTTTGAAATGATCAATATCATCAAAGGAAGCGTTCAAACCAATAATCTAATTGATGTCATGAATACTCTTATGATGTGTTCCCCATTGATATATCCATTTGATCAAATTCATAGTTTTCATCCTAATTTTTATGACATGATATTAGAATGACTAGAAGATTTGCATCTAAAATCTTCATAATAAAGATAAAGTTGTTCTTGCTTTGTTTCTACCTAAATATCTAGGAAGTAAGCATTACATGATTTTTTTAGATCCTCCATGTGAAGAAATTGATGAACAATTGGAGAATTGTCAGGAGGATGTGGCACTTCATCCTTGGTTGATGGTTATGTCAGGTCCCCATAATATTGACAAGTTTTCCAAACTTACTTACTCTCTTCCATGCCATTATGACTCATATCACGACAAGATAGAAGAATGGTTGGAGGATTCATACATCAAGAAGTTTCAAAAGAATGGTAAGGTCGTGCTTGTTTTGTTTTTAAAAGAATATATAGGAGGTAAGCATGACATATTTATTTTGTATCTGCAAATACAACATTCTTTTATTCTGATTTTCGACTTTCTATGCCTTACAGGATTGAAGATGCTCTTGTGGATGCACTAGAAATACGATTTTACTTAGCATTTTGATCTATTTAGTAGTTCAGAATAGGTTTACGAGTAGGTTTCCTTTAGTTTTATTTCTCACTGTTTCTCTTTGTAATAATGTAGTTATGAACACAAGTGGGCACATCAAGAGAACCATAATATGAATGTTGTCAGGGTAGTCCACTTTAAATCTTTTTCTCTTTGCTTTTCGTTGAATATTTATTTTCAAAAATGTAGTATCATCATGGAATTTTTTAATGGAAAGTAAAGAGATAAGTAAATTTGAACTATCAATTCAACCCTGACCCAAGGTGCCACGAGTAGGACTGCACTCATCTTAATAAGGATTTTTCTATTTTCTTTTAGTCTCTTTTATTTTTTAATAATAATGCTTGGTCAAAGTAACATCTTATGCATCACTATCTTAAGAAAATAACTTGCTCGCACATGAAATTTTATATGATTTAGTTTTTCCTTTATTGTATAGTGGGATGCTAGTAGATCCCAAAGCTCAGGTTTATCTTTGGCCAAATTTGTTTCTGAAAGTGTTCTTTTGCTATTTCATTTTTTTTTTTTATGTACTTCTGATTTTGAATCCCATTAATAAAATTTGATTTGGTTTACTGTGTGTTTTTCTTTTCTTTTATTGCTTTGAATGAGTTTTCTTCTTATCTGTCTTTTTGAATCAATACATTTATGATCAAAGAGTTATTATCGAAGGAAGCATTTATTTTAAGACTTGTGTTTTTCAAGCAAATTGAAATAGTTCAAAGAGGTCCTGATATTAAGATATAGCTCAAACAATTGATTTTTAAGTCAATTGTCACTTTCGTTTTGTCTTCAAATTTTCTTTGCCAGAGTATTACACGAGAGATGTGGTTTAAATATTTGAGAATTACGATGAACTTTAAAAATTTTACGCCATCCATATTCTTAAGGAATCACTTTTAAGTGCTTTCCCATTCTTTAGATGATTTCTTAAATGAAATCTAAAATCTCTAAACCATGATAAAACTTCCAATTTTGAAAGCAAATAAATAACTTGATCAACTATTCACCTGTATTGCAATTAACCTCCAGTATCACCCCACTCTCTTTGTCATCAATAAATCTATAATTGTATTACTATTTAAAAGTGGCATAAGAGGGTTGAAAACACTTATGTGTGGAAAGTGTGTGTAAACCCGTCGAGGTATTGAACATGCTCGCTGGCAGCGGGTAAATGCACACATGATACCAAGACAACTTTGTTGAGGTACTGAACAGGCTTGCTGGCAGTGAAGCAATGTCAGGTTGAGAGATAGCATGTATATGTTTTTAAATTAACTTTTATGGAAGTATACATCATGTGGATACAACTATTGGATGGGATTAAATCATTTGAGTGGGTTAAATGACATCCATGTCGAGCCTATGGACGCCTGTTGGCAGCAGTGGCTCTGTCAATAGTATTGAAGTTCTTTTATAAACATCATGACTCTTTGATTAAGACATTATTTTAGGTTATAATCCCTTGCAAAGAAAATTCTATTGTCTGGTTATAACATTGAGCTTATCCTAATACTATATGGTCTCAGAGTGAATTTATTCCAGGGAGCTTAAATCATTTTTCAAGTCTTATTATTTTTTTCCTGAGATGAAATATTACCAGATCAGAGATGATAATTGTTTCACCCCGTAAGTCTCCATTTGTTGGGCCCCAACAACTCCCCCTAAATTTTTTACAAAATTTAAAGGGCCCCCATTAGAATCTTGATAGTTATAATCAGCTACAGAATCAACCTTTTCAAATAGTTCCATACCTTGGCTTTCTTTGAGACAAACGTAAGACATTCACTATAGTATGAGACATTCATTAAAATAATATATGTCAAAATTTAGAAACAAGCATAGAAATCTCAATTTAAACAAAAACGCTATTTTTTATCAATTGTTTACTTTCGTTTAAATTATGATTATGTGTTCATTATTTTTCTCATTAGCAAGTTTGACTATTTTGAATAATGGGTTCAATAATTCATCAAATAATATCTTGGTTGGTTTCTCATTTTCATAAAATCATTTGGTGATATTAATTAATTAAATTATTTTTTCGTTTTGCATCTCATTTCAAAATAAAAATAAAAATAATAATAAAATTATCTATCATTTGTTTGATTTTGTAAAAAACCAAAATTAATATTTTTCTCTTCTCCATTAACTTGAAACTTCTAGAATTTTAAGATCATATTTGAAAGGAAAATATAAACAATGTTTGTTTAGAACTTATAGTTAGTTTAAATTCATTTTTTATTTTATTGTTCTAGATTTTGTTTTATTCACAATTTTTAGGTTATTAATTTAGGTTTCTTTTTGTTTCACAGGTTTCTATTATCAGTTATTTGGTATGGATCTGATCATGGCTTGATTTTATTATCTAAATATGTTCAAGATGATTGATCCAAAAATAATATTGGATTGTTGCAAATAAATTTATGAGAAACAACAGATAAAATTTGGAAATGTGTCAAGAACAACGACACGATTTTGTGGGACTGATTGTATCAAAACCATGAGGAATTTGAAGAAACGATTGAAAACCCATCTCCCAAATGGACCCATTTAGCTTTCTCTTAGAAAGTTTCCCAAACAAATGCACAATTTGAGAGATATTTTTGTCTCTTTACGAGGAAAATTTCAGGTGGCGGAAATTATTAATGACACCCAGATTGTTCATTCATTGTATAAATATATGAGAAAGTTAAGATCCATAGAGATCCAAGAATCAAAGAGGAGCATTTTAATCCTTTATTTTTTGTATATTATTTATTTTGTAACTTTTTCTTTTCAAATGGAGCAACGGATGGTTGGAATTTTGGGAGAATGGACGAGTATTCTCGAAGAAGAATATGAAATTCCAGATTGCTTAATGGCTTTTGTCCTGTGAGTATAATGGTTTTATTTTCTTTATAATATATTCATATTCTTTGAGTAATTGATTATGCATTGATTTAAATTAGTTTTAGTCTATTTTATCAATACATGGTTAATTGCTATCATTTATGTATTAATGTTTTCAATCTTTAAGAGTCTATTATCCAAAAAAAAATCTTCCAGGACTACAATATGGACATGTAATTTTGGGAATCGATATGGGAAAGCAATTCATCGCTGGCTTTAGACCTGTGTGAGATATTATTATGGTTGATTTAGCTTTAGCCTTGTCATCATATGGTGTTTCATATTGTTAAATATTTAGATGGTGTCCATAATTTGTCATTCCATTTTGTATGTGTGATCAATCGATCATTTGATTATTATTGAATTTATTTCTAATGTTAAATGATGGATAATATCAATACTAAGAATTGAGTTTTCTTTCGTTCTTAAATATTGATTATCTTAAGATCAAAATATTTTTAATTAGTTGTCTTCCTTATGTTATTAATTTACTCCAAATATCAAACACTTCTTTGAATTTATTCTGGAAGTACTAGTATTGTTCTGTTATAGGTTTCCCTTAAAAGCAGGACAATCAGGAGCTCAAGCAACACAGAGAGATAAAATCAGTTTTGTTGATCAGCAACAGGTTAGTGTGTGTGTTATTTTATTAATTATTTATTAATGAAACAATGATTACATTAATTATCTTTTGATTGTTTCTATGTCATTATTTCAATTGTATTTGCTTAGTATTTATTAGTTTTAAATATTTAAACATTCAAAAAACAAAAAGATTTATGTTCTTTCTTTATCTTAGTTAGAAACACTATTACAAACATTCATTTTGCAATATTTCAAGTAAACCTTGCAAACTGTATATAGATTGTTTATAATCATTTGTATATTCACGTTTCTATTTGAACACTTGTAATTAGTATATAAATTGTTAGAATCATATCTTTAGATTAGTTTGTTTCTTTTATTATTTATAGTACCTTAGTTGGCTAACGAAGCCATTAAACCCGTCGGGTTAGTTCATACCAAACAACTTGGGTTAATTAGACAACCCTAGTCCGGATCTGACCTTCCAGTTGACGGTGTGCCATTTATGCCCGTCAACACTAGGCTGGGTGGAAAATTTCTTACCAACAACTAATTTCCTCAAACTAGCTTGTTCAAAGATACATGTTTCATATTTGTACTAAATTCATGTTTATATATCTAAAGTTAAGTTATGTTTTTCTTGTGGGTGAATTTAGAACGGAATTCATGGTGGATGTTTGATGTGCTGCATGGATTAACTATTTGTTTGAGGAAATTGAAATGCCTTAGAGTTTATTAATTTGGCTCAAATTACTTTCTACATTTGATTTTTACGTATGCATGATGGTCACATTGATAGGATGTGTGCCTTTGTAATTTGAATAATCTTAGTGTATGTTGCATTCGACTTATGTAATGCATTGTGTGTTTCATTTTAATTTGGATGGTATGGGACAATTCTATTTCATATAATTTTTGCATATTGGTATGACCACAAGTCAAACAACAATATAGAGTAGTGTCATTTGAATGAGCCTTTGAAACACCTAATTCTCAATGCCATTTTGAACCTCCAATCCTTTTATCTAAGTTCATGCCTCCTATTGAATTCAAAGTGTTAACCTTGAATGGTGGTCATTCATGCCTTTGTTGGTTTGTTTTGAAGTGTTTCTTTGGAATTGGGATTAAACCCTTTTTCTTAGTCTGAAGTACTTCAAATAGGCCTAGGGATTTTGAATTTTAAGTTGGGACCTTGTTTGAATTTTACTTGATGACCTATTAGGGAATTCAAATGTTTTTTCTTTGAATTTGACTCGATGGCCTATGAGGGGAATTTGAAGGTTGTTTTTCAAATTATGGCTAACAAGCCATATTGTATTTTATCCCAATGACCTTTGTTTGGTTCTTTTCTTTGAGGGTTGGAAGTTGATCTTTCGAATAAGCTCGATGGTTCATTAGGGAGTTTTGAAATATGTTATTCCGAGTTTGCTTGATGGTTTATTGGGGATTTTACAAAAATATTATTTTGAGTTATATATATAGTTCATCAAGAAGTTTTGAAAGATTTTATTTTGAGTTGGCCTGATAATTCATCAAGGAGATTCAAAAGATGTTTTTTTGAGTTGGATTGATGGTTCATTGAGGAGTTTCAAAAACTGTTATTTTGACTTGGACCGATGGATCGTTGGGGATGAATTTCAGAAGATGTTCTTTTGAGTTGGATTGATGGTTCATCAGGGAGTCTCAAAATATGTTCTTTGATTTGGCTTAATAGTTCATCGGGTAGTTTCGAAAGATGTCCTTTTAAGTTGGCTTGATAATTCATCAGGGTGTTATTATCCTACCCTAACCTCCCTAATTTGGGTACTTATTAGTTAGTTAATGAAGGTACAAGGCCATATTGTTTAAATAAGTCCCATAGTGAGTAGTTACTTAATGCAAAAGGGGTCCTCTTAATTAAATAAATCCCACTAGGTATTTGGTACCGATTAATGACATGACTACAACTAATTGGGTTTTCACTATCAAGAAGCTATTTATAGAGATAGAATGCGAGGGTATGTTTTGTTAAGTGTTATTATTGTAATTGGAGTTCTACTCATAGGAGGTTGCCCCATTGAAAAGGCCTATGGACATTGATCACTCTTTTGGAGATATTTAATACAAGGGATATATTTTATAGGTTTAATCTTATTTTCTCTTGTATTTGATTTTCCACACTTAATTTCTCTGAGTACTTTCATATTCTACTAGTTTTTCTGAATTAAGTATGTTATAAGTGGTATTAAATATCTTTCTTGAGCCAACTTGTGCTTGAATTTTAGAATTTTTTAAGGGCTAGAGACGTGTTTTGACATATTTAAATAACACAGATTTTCCATTCAGTGGGAAAAATTGTGGTTGGCGAAGAACACACATAGGAAATACAAGTGACATCACTCAACTAGACGCCCTTGTAACTCTTGTTTCTACCCCTTCAAGTAGTAAAAATTAGACAATAACTGTATACATATTTGTCTTCCATGTACCCTCAGGTTTATCAAAATTCTCCTAGGTGCACTTGAAACCATCCTTAAATCCTTCAACCATGTTTTTGCTCTAGTACATCAATAAAAAAACTCAAGGAGATCACTCTCTAGTACTTGGGAACAAGTAGTATGGATAAGGGTATGGTCTAACCTCCTTGTTTAGTGCCTTAAGAAACTAGGCCAAGTACTACTATTTAAAACTCACACATATATTAGAGATATACAACACCTGAAACTCCTTTGTCCTTAGGACCCAACAAACCCTAGCCTCTCCAACATAGGCCATGGAATCCATACATAAATTAAACTATCAAGAATGGGAGTAATAATCCTATAAGAGGAGGAGTAAAAAAAAAGTATGGGATTTGAAAACATCCCTTAAAATGCCTATCTCAAAAGACTCATTGTGTAGCATCGATGGTCATTAGATCCCACATGTATATTAGAGAGATATAGCACCTAGAACTCCTTTGTACTTAGGACCCAACAAACCCTAGTCTCTGGAACATAGACCATGGAATTCATACATAAGGTAAACTATCAAGAATTTGGGAATTTTTTCAGCACAACAATACTCAGTTGGGAGTAATAATCCTTTGTCCTTAGGACCCAACAAACCATATCCTAGCATAGGCCATGTAATTCATACATACAGTAAAATATCAAGAATTTGGGGATTCTGTCAGTACAATAATATTTAGTTGGGAGTAATACTCCTATCAAAGTTGGAGTAAAAAAATGAGTATGGGCTTTGACAACATCCTTACAAGAGACCTATCTCAAAAGAATCATTGTGTGGAATTGATTGTAGTACCACTTTCAAGTAATCATTTTTCAGTTGACTTGATGACACACTTGTCAACACACACTCTAAATGAATCCTTATGATACATTGATCACATTGTTATAACTTTGTAGTAAAATGTTTTTGTGGACTTGAGACTACCTAGTGAAACCAAGTCCTCATAGATGAAAAACAACGTTACCTCATTGGGAACCTCAGTAAAAGAGATCACTATAGGTTGGATGACATAAAAGTCACTCTTAACCAAATTGTGGAGTGACTACCCCATTGGGAAGGGAATAAAGAGGCTCAAATTGATTCCTCCCTTGAAGAAACTCCAGTAGAAGGAGAACATTTTACTTGAACCACCTTTCATGATAATAATATGTGGCACCATTTCCAAAAATGGATATGAATACGTTTGTTGGTATAGATACCACAAGTTTTTTTACATATATGGAATGGTATTTCTCCCTCCATGGAATTACTGATGACATGATGAAACTCAAAGTGGGGGTGTCATATCTAGATCTAGAATGCTCACAATGGTGACAATGACATAATATATCTCAAGGGGGTTACATTTCTTGGAGCTAGTTTTTGAAATCCATCCAAAGCCAACTCAAGAGGAACCCCTAATTTCCCTCTATGCTTTATTTGGCATGTCCACACCTCAGACATAGAAGTTGATTGGCTACATCAATAATATAAAAAGTATTGTTTTAATTGATAGTGATAGTATCCACAATTTCATAGGTGAGAACAAGGGGAATATTATCTCAAATATAACATGCTTGATATTGAAATGGGTGGTTATGATGTGGTACATGGCACAAAATGGTTATGAATATTGGTATTGGTTACCATGGACTTCCAGGATTTTTATATAATATTTACTAAAGATGGATCTCACCATGCCCTCAAGGGACTTGAGTTCACCTCCTAAAAAATAATCAACTCCCACAGTATGGAAAAGTTATTGAAGAAAGTATACTTTGTCATTATTTTCCAATTCAATGTCATCTAAGTTATCGACAAAACATCACATGAAATCCACACTAATTTACAATTGATATTGAGTAATAATCAATAAGTGTTTGACATAGCTCATGGATTAACCCTTCATGAGGTGATCATATAGATCATGGTATTCTATTGATGCTAGGTATCCAACCACCCAATGTGTATCCTTACAAGAAACCTTTTTCACAAAATAATGAAATTGAAAATATTATCCATGAATGGTTGGAAGTAGGTGTCATTCGTCCTAGAACTATCCCTTATTCCTCACCAGTGGTTAGGGTATTAAATAAAGAAGGAAATTGGCACATGTGTCTAGATTTTTGTGCTCAAAATAAGTTGACCATCAAAGACAAATTTACGAGTTATTGATTATCTCTTGTATGAGCTTCATAGTGCCAGATTCTACCTTCACTCAAGGTACCACCAAATTAGTATGAAGGAGGTGGACATTCTTAAGACAATTTTCCACTCTCATGAAGGCCATTACAATTTTTTAGTGATTCCACTAGCCTTTGCAATGACCAATCCACATATCAAAGCCTCATGAATAAGATATATTGACCCTTCATATGCAATTTCTTTCTTTCCTTCTTTGATGATATATTGATGTATAGAAAAAAAATGGGTAATACATGTGGGGCATGTTGAAAGATCCTTGCAATTCCTTAGGAACAACCAATTGTTCCTAAATCTTTCCAAATGTGCTTTTGGTTCTTCCAAGGTAGAATAATTTTTCACAGTATTAGTTAATATGGAGTGTGAGTAAATCCCATGAAAATTGATGCTATGAAGGATTGGTCATGCCCCAAGACTTTGAACAACTTATGAGGTTTCTTAGGGCTCACATGGCACTATCAAAATTATTGTAAAACAATATGGATGAATTGCATCCCCCTTAATTTCCTTTCTCAAGAAAATTTCCTTTGTGTGGAACGAGGCAACCAAGTAGGCCTTTTTCACCTTAGAGGAATCCATGTCTACTACCCTAGTCTTAGCTGTGATAGAATTCAATAAGAGGTTTATCTTGTAATGTGATGCCTCAAGATATAGCATTAGAGCCATATTGATGCTATAATGGCATCCATTGGCATTCATTAGTAAACGTTTGTCTGACCAAAATTTGGGTAAGTCCACCTTTGAGAAAGAGTTCAAAGATATCATTCATGCTATTGATATGTGGCACTCATATCTCATTGGGATGTGCTTATAGATCAAGATAGATTGTTATAGTTTGAAGTATTTTTTGGAACAAATATTATCATCACCTAAGAAGCAAAAGTGGGTTATTAAGATACTTGAATATTATTATGATATCATAATTAATATATGAAAATAGAATGCAGTACCTAATGCTTTGTCTAGGAAATATGAGGACAAAGGATATCTCTTTTATCTATCCTAACATATATTTTATTGGCTCATTGAAGCTTGTAAATAATGGCTCGCCAATTATTGGGTGGTTCAACTCATCAACAAGCTTCAGGAGGACCCCAATCCCCCTAATGGTTATAAGTGGAAACCAGATACCTTGCAATATAAAGGACACTTTCTTTTGTTGAAGAATTCAACATTAAAACAAAAGGTGTTATAGGAGCTCCATTCATATATGACCATGGGTCATTTTGGATTTCAAAAAACCTATGCATAGGTTAAGTGTTAATTCTTTTGGGAAGGCATGAAAAAATACATCTGTATTTTTGTAGCCTCATGTGACATATATCAAAGGAACAATGGGGAGATAGTGAAGACTCTAGGGAATTGCAACCACTACCAATATGAACCATTATATGGGATGACTTTTTAATGAATTTAATAGTGGTCCTTCTCACAATTGGAAACAAATAAATCATTATGGTGGTAATTGATTTCCTTTCCAAATATGCTCACTTTTGTTCCCTATCACACCCATTTACAACCTCCATAGTTTCCCAAGTTTTCATGGATCATATACATGGGGCTAGTGCACCAAATTGAACATGAGAATAACTTATCATCATCAAATGGATGTCCAAATAGAAGTAGTCAATAAATGCTTGAAAACCTATTAAATATGTCTTGATTTAGAAAGGCAACACAAATGGGCACAATGGATACCCCTTGTTGAATGGTGGTAAAATACCACTTATCATGGTGCTACAAAAATGACACCATATGAAGACGAATATAGAAAAAAAACCCCTTCAATGGCTTCATATTTACTAGGAACATCCAAAGTTCAAGTAGTACATCACATGCTTCACACCAAAGAGGCCATTATCTGCACACTCAAGGATTATTTCTTCATGGCTCAAAACCACATGAAGCAACAAGTTGACTAGAATTTATCCAATTTCTTTTGTAGAAGGAGATAATGTGTTTCTTCACCTTCAACCTTATAAACATACCTATGTCAAAGACAAATTCCACCAAAATATCGTGACAAAATTCTATGAACCCTATCAAATACTCTAACACATTCGACAAGTTTCCTATATATTGGATCTTATATCCCACTCTAAGATCCATCTAGGCTTTCATGCATAATGTTTGAAGAAGGTAGTCAGAACAAATTTCCATGTTCAATCTGGACATCTAGAACTTGATGAAAAAAGGTTCACTTGGCTCCAACTAGAAGCAATATTTTCCACCCAAGAGCATCAACTATGCTAGCACACTCTCAAATAAGTTTTGATTCAATGGAAGGATATGCAACTAGAATATGCCACTTGGGAACCGATAACAATTTTACAATAATTTTCACATCTCCAACCTTGAGGACAACATTGTTTTTGAAGGGGGGGCATGTTAAGGTCCTACCCTATCCTCCCTATTTTGGGTACTTATTTTGATCAATGTTTGAGGCAATATTATTTGAATAAGACCCATTATATTGTTAGTGGGTAGTTAACCTAACTACTTATGGTCCTATCATTAATGGGTTCCAACTACCCAATGGGCCTTATTTAATGTATTTCAAAATATAATGGGTTAAGTGCCATATTTCAAAATAACTCAATGTATTTACCATTAGGGAGATCATTTGAAAGGAATAATATCTTTCGAATAAGATCGATGACCTTTACTTGTGCATCATGCACATATTTAAGAAGGGGCCGATGAGATATTTTAAAAGTGTTTGACATGTTATTTTAAAGAGGATTAATGGTATGCAAAGTAAGTATTATGTTGGAATGTTAAACATAAGGCTTAAATTAAAGAAAGGCCCAATGAGTATGTATTGAATTCAAATTAGTTGAGTTATGATCATTCATATTGGCCCGATAAGGACTCTAGAAGCGGATTAATTTGAATGGAAAATTAATTAAGTATCCTTGAAGGGCCAAGAACAACCGAGAAAGACAAAAAAATGTGCACCCTCTTCCTAAATAAGGCTACCAAGGGGGATGGGTGCATGTCACAAATCACACTAAAGTTCTTGACAAATTTCTTGTTAATGTTTTCTAAGCCATAAAAAATCCTCATATCAAAATTTTATCTAGGAACCAACCATTCAATAATATTTTTTATATTTTCGAGATCCATTTTTTAGACCTTCCTGAGAAACTACAAAACCCAATTAAATAAACTCTTCCTATAAGAAAGTACAATTCTTCAATTTAATCAACAACTTTTGTTCTTTCAACCTTTATAAGACTTTATCTAAATGTACCAAATTCTCTTCTTTGGACTTGCTAAAAAAAAATGTCATCAAGATATACAATGCAAAACTTCCCAAGAAAAGGAGTCGAGACTTCATTTGTCAACCTAATGAACATGATACTAGGTGAATTAGTTAAGTTGAATGGCATAACCATCCACTCAAACAATATATACTTCATCTTGAACATTGTATTCCACACATCATATTCCCTTATTTGAATATGATCATGGTATGCACATTTCAAATCTATCTCTAAAAATTACTAAATTACCCCACACAAACAATCCATGGGGTCATCCATCCTTGGCAAGGGAAATTGATACTTAATGTTAATCTTGTTTTCAGACTTTTTTGGTTTGGGTTTTCATAATTCATCGAAATATCCACAATGATAATGCTTTTCATTGACGTTTCAGATCCCAAAATTGGATCTATCTTTAGGACAAGTAGTAAATTTTCCAGACTTCCATGGTTTGGGTTTTCATAATTAATAGGAAGATCCACAATGATAATGCTTTATGTCGATGTTTCAAATCCCATGACTAGATCAGTCTTTTGGAATACTTGTCCTGAATATGGATCTAGTTTTGGGATCCTAAACATTGAAATACAGAACAATAACTCTAGATCTTCCAGTGAATTATGAAAACCCAAACCAAAGAAGTTTGAAAACTCAAATCGTGGCCCTGTATGAAGGGGATGTTCATGATAAAATTAATCTACTGAGATGCTAATATTATGAATAACCCTCAAATTGGTACACATTTTGTTATCACTCCATAAATTTGTTCGTCTAATAAACAAACAACAGAGGTAACCTACAAACCAAGTTTAGAGCTGGGTACTAGCCTGCTCAGCTCAGGGAGGGATCTCTCCTGTCACTTGGTATTTCTTTGACAATCAATGGCTAGGTTTTTTTGTTTTGGGTTTATAATTTTGCTGGCAAGGAAAAGGAGGGACACTTAGGTCTATGGAGTCAAACTTCTGAAAATAAATGGAAGCATTGACTAGTCTGTAGAACTCTCCAGAGGATAAAGGCTAAATGAGGTGATAAATCTGAGTTATAATTTGTAAATTTTCATAGCGTAGGAAGAAAAGAAAACATATAACTACATCAAAGCATTGAATAAATGAATTTTGAATTAGTTAAAAATAACTTAACACAGTTTAAATTGCTTCAGTTGAGAGCTTCACAAGATGAATTATGGGACTTTGACTATCCAATTTAAACATAAGACAGTGAAAATGAAATCAGAAATATAGGAAAAAAATACAAAGATAGAAGACAAAACTCATATCACCACCATTAGAATATTTTCATGGAAACTTCAATACTTCTGCATATGTATTCAATTCCGCTTCAGAAAATTACAGTCAAGTTCTAAATAGCTAAGATCGTGCACTTGCACTTCCGCCAACCCTTAATACATTTGGAACTCCTAATATTTATAGAAGTTGAGTTCCTTCGGTTTGAAACCGATTACAATGA
This sequence comes from Picea engelmannii, assembly GCA_009831015.1. Classification (NCBI taxonomy): domain Eukaryota; kingdom Viridiplantae; phylum Streptophyta; class Pinopsida; order Pinales; family Pinaceae; genus Picea; species Picea engelmannii. The sequence goes on along the minus strand of ML799952.1, from coordinate 267,499 downwards.
CTACAAATGAAACGTTTCAGTTTCTGAAACTGTTTATAATAATTACAAATGGAAATTTCAGTATTGGAACCGATTACAATGATTAACAAGAAAATGTTTGATGATCTTGCTTCTAACTCCTCTGACACTTCAATTCCTTTATTTGCCACTTGTTATTTTCTAGTATTCCACCTGATATGCCATCTTCAGTGACACCTAGACATCATCTACTGGACACTGGAAAACTACACTCTGTCTTACCCATCCGTACTATCTCCTTCCATTGCAAGTCAGAAGGGATATCATAGTCTATCATTTCCTTGATCAGGATCTCCAAGTCAATGCAGGAAGCGTATGTCATGACTGGGAGTCCAATTTTGACTGCTTTAAACTGATTCAAAATATCAAAGTCTATAATCACATGCTCAACTAATGTGTTTCCTTTCAGATTTTATTCCAAGGTTTCGAACTTGGAGTGATCCATTCTGCACTGATTGAGGAGAGCATTGTATTCTTCCTGATCATACAATTTTCCCTTTCCATCCCAAAATGGTGGAAGGCCTTTGATAAACAACTCTTCAAACACATCCTTAAACTCTTGCACACTTTTCTCCATCTGTGTTTCCTTGGTTTGAACTGATTTCAATAGGTTATGTTTAGAAATAACCCTCCTGGCTCAGATGATCAATGTATTTCTATCTTTAACTCCAATAGTCTGAAGTTCTATAGTAGGAATAGAGTTGAGTATATTTATGGAATTTTGTGCCCATTCTGATGGATTCTTTGCTAAAGTTTCATTTATAACAGTGCACTTGCTTCTAGCTGTGATGGCCATGTTGTATTGATCATTGATGAAATTCAATTACGCTCTGAACTTGACAGCTTCAACAGCTATAGAGTCCAATATGATATGTTTGTCTCCCTGCAACAGGCCTTTTCCTTTTAATATCATCTTCAACTTATCTATCCTTTCCTGCAAGTCTCCATTCTCCTTTTGAAATTGAGTCATTCTTTCATCCTTTGCTTACATCTCTTGCTTCAATTTATCTATTCTCCCTTTTATCCCTTTGATTTCTCCTTCTTTTAGGATAACTTGTGACATAACCTGGACAAGTCCTTCAGTGTTTGGCCTAGCTTCTGCAGTAGGAGGTACAAATAAAACCTTGTTCAACAATTCTATCTTCTCTTGTGATCACTCCACCTTTTCTCTTTTCATCTACAACGCTTTAGCCTTGTAGTCCAATGCCTCTTGACAAAGTTTTTCATTTTCCTATTCTAGAGCAACCAATTCTGTTGTTTGTGGATGATTTGTGGCAAACATCTTCAATTTCGTTTTTAAGATTTGAATTAATTTGTCTTTCTCATATAATGAGGATTTCACCCCTTGGGGACCTTCAGATTTCAACCTCTTGACTTGAGTCTTCCAAGATCTGCTAGATGTTTTTTCTTACCTCAACTGCCCTTCCAATTTCATTGCATAAGATGGAATCTTTGAATACTTCAAGTTTAAACTCAAGTAATCAGAATACAACATATCATTGATGTTATTATGGAATTTTACCTTGTCTAGAGCACTGATGTTGCATACCTTATCTTTATCTCAATTACTTTGTCTTCATCTACAACTGCAATGTTAAAGGTCCTTTTCTCAATAGCCCTTACTGTGAACATAGAGGATTTATACTAAGAAATATTTTCCACTTCAGGGACTAAATCCCTCATCTCAGCCATAGCTATGTTTCCCTTCTCAGCATAATTTTTTTCCAAGTCTTCTTTAGATTGATAAGTTGCCCCATATGTTTTATTAAAGATGTATTTCTTGCTGCTAAATGTTCTTGAGTTGCCTTCACTTTGGATCTTTCTTTCCTTTTCAACCTCTACAGTGCTAGTGCCACTTTCCACCATAACTAGATTAACCTGTTCTTTGGGCTCATCCCTCTCCAAATCTACTATCTATGGAGAGTGTGAAATCTTCAATTTTTTAGGAGCAGTCTACTAATCAATGGTGCCCATGGCCTCTGAACTTATTCTTTTGTTGTAAACACTCATCTTAGGAACTTTTACTATCAGTTTCTGAGGAGCTTGTTGTGTTTGACTTTGTTGCAGGGTTTCCTCCACTTGATGTGTTTGATTTTGTTGCAAGATTGCTTCCATATCAACACAGAATTCTAGGTTTGCCAGCTTATCAAAACCCTCAACATGTTCATGCTCATAAGGGGCCTTTTTGTTCATCAATCTTCCCTTGGATATGATTTGGTGTGGATCATATCTTCTTCCCTATAGTTGTGCAAAACCAAATTATTTGAGATTTTCTTGAATCTGAGATAAGCATGATCTAGTTTTGACAATGAAGGGGCCAATGATAAAAGGGAATTTGAGGTTGGAGGCTTTGCGCAACTTCAGGAAATCATTTGTCTTAGAGATAGTTCTATGCCTGATGAATTCAAGGGAAATGATTCCGGGGTTCAGTAAAATAGGCAATAGATAGGGGGAGTCATGACAACCATAAAGACAGATTACTCTTGAGTGCATGAATAGTACCCAATCCCCCACCCCATTCTCTGGATTTGGTTGTAGATAGGTTCTCATGTCATCCAAAACTCTAGGTAGGTTGGTGTTGAAAATCAAGTTGTAAACTCTGGACATGACTTTGTTGATGAATATGAGCAATGTGATCCTTTTACATTATGTTGATATAAAGGTTGCTTTAGTAAATTATCTCTTATTGGTTTCCAGGAAAATATTCAACAAATAGATGTAATATCTGAAATGCCTTAGAGAGCGAAAATTCACTAGTTGTTTATGGATATTATCAACTATGAATTGATTAAAACTGATGTGGACTGACAGACCAGACTTTGACTTGAAAAAGACCAATAAGAAATCGATCATGAATTTGACCACATGTTTGTCATTGTCTAGAACTAAGACTTGAATTAAAAGGGAATAGACCCATTGGACTTAAATAACCATTATACTCACATTCATTGGAAAAGTCAGACTCTCTGAAAAATGTTCTGGTTTGACAATCGTCTGTAAAAACAGGTCTCAGACTTTTGATGGACACTCTCTGTATACCCTAATTAGATTTTCTTCATTCAAAGGTTTAGAAACTGTGGAGAAAGACTCTGGTATACCAAGGGAATCTCGAATTGATAGACTCTCTACCCTACTCATGACCTTGGACCCTTGTTTATTTACGACGACTCTTTCTTCATATGAATATTGTTCAACGCACCAACCTATGAATTCAGGAAAAGGGAAAGTGATTTCGACAACATATGGGACTATGGTGGCCTAGAATGCTTCAAGGAATGGTATACACCTTCCTACATTATCAGACAGGTTGCTTCTGGACACAAAGATGGGAAAAATGGTGATTTTGGTATCAAAGACATATGAATCTCGGTCAATTAGGGATTCTTCATTCATCACAGGATATTGTTTCGTTACTGAAGTTATGATATGATCCACGACTGCGATGAAAAATAATTGGAAATGAACGAAAATGGTGTGCAATTGGCGTACTTTCGAGCTGTAGTTGAATGAGGGTGGTCACGCCAAGTTTAAAACGGTTCAGGTTTTCGAAATAATAATAAACTAAATAAAAAATGCCCTTTAATACTTTCCAAATTTCGGGGGTGTGAAGAAGTGATTTGGAGCAACCCGCTTTTCACCCTGAAATTCACCTGGTGGTGCCACGTCTCCCCGAACCAAAACCATAGTTTAGATTTCGACCCGCTTTCTGAAATTATCCTCCGCACAGTTTCTCCCCCTGAAATGATCCTCAACCATCAATCTTGATATTTCACGATCTACGCCGTATCGGGTCCCATATTCTTAGCACTCCTACCAGATTTAGTTGCTTCCTGCCATATTTAGCCCCTTCTCTAGTTTTTCTGGCTTCCATACCAGTTTAACACCTTGTCAGATCCTAAAATCTCGATTTCACATAAAACAATTTAATGGTGACTAACATGGGCTCCAACTGGGGATGTTATCCTCCAAGCAAGGTAGCAAAGAATGTTAGACCAAGTGCCTTTCCATTGGGATTTATTTCACTCTGCAACTAAATCGATCAACATCTTATTCACAAAACTCAAATTATACTCAGCATAACTTAGGGCCTTCACTTCGGGCTTCAATTTCTGTTGATTTTATTTTAATTGCTTCAACTGAAAAACCAAAATGGTTATATACATTGAATGGAAAGGGTAAAAATTCCTTTAATTGAGATAATGCTTGAGAAACCTGCCATTCACAGGTCCTCCAACAAAGAGATCTCCATTATGTTCCTGTAGCAGATAGGCATTATTTCCATGGTATGCCACAATTTTGAAAGGTCCTAGCCACATATGATCAAATTTCCCATGCTTTCCTCTATCTTCATTCCTGGCATCCCATTTCAACACCAAATCCCCTACTTTGAAATCATCTTCCTTAGTATGCCTATCAAAAGCCTTTTTAATCCCATCTTGGTGCATTTGAGAGTTGTTGAAGGCTTTCTCTCTTGTTTGTTGGACATTGATTAGTTCATTTGTCCTCCTTTGAGTGGCATCTGGTTCAACATCTTGCTCTTGTAGCAAAATCATCATTGGTAATCCTAATGAAGTAGGAAAAATGACTTATGTGTCATACACAATATGGAAGGGTGAAGTGGGAATAGACCTTTTAGTAGTGATCCTATCAACCCATAGTGCATGGATAAGCTTCTTTTTCCAAGCCTTTTTGTTATCTTGTAGCAGGTTTTTAATGATTCTAGTCAAAATTTTATTGGATGACTCAGCCAACCCATTACCTTGAGGGTAATAAGCTGTGGAATGACTAAGAGTTATATTGTAATCACTGCAAAAATTTTCCATCTTTTTTGACTTAAATGATGCTACATTGTCTGTAATGATTTTGATTGGACAACCAAACCTAGACAAAACATTGTTCTCCAAAAATTGAATGATAACAGTATATGTGGCTTGCTTGGTGGGAACTTCTTCAATCCACTTGGTGAAGTAATCTGTGGCTGTCAGTATCCACTTGTGTTGAGATAAGGACTGTGGATGAATTTCTCCTATGAAATCAAGGCCCCATTGTCTAAAAGGCGCTTCAACAGAGATATGCTTCAAGGGAAAAGGTTGCAGTTTTCTCTTCCCATAAAAAAATTGGCATTCGCGAAAACTTGAAACTTCTTTGTAAACATCAGAAAAAATTCTAGGCCAATAGAAACCTGCCCTCAATATCTTGTGCATAGTAGTTTTCCAAAAATGGTGCCCCCCACAATCACCTTTATGAAACTCTCTGATGGTTTTTTCTACTTCTCCCTCCAACAAACAACTCAACAAGATCCCTCCTAGATCCTTCCAATATAGAGATTGATTTAAAATACAAAACTTTGCTTATTTTAGATTCAAAAACCCGGCCTTAGTTTTTCTCAATTCAGGAGGGGCCTGCAAATTTCTCAACACATAAATGATGTCAGCATACCATGGGGAGTCAAGGAATTTTTGGGATACCTGAGTGGCCTTTTCTTCTTCTGGATCTGTTGACAATCAACAATGAAATAAATTCCCAAGAGCTCACAATTTGTCTATGCCATCAGCTTCACAAGTCCCTTCCCTTTGATAAAATTGGTAGGTTTTATGTCAAGGTCATATTCCAACAACACAACTATCCACTTGCCCCTTTTTCCCTCAAGATCAAGATGAGTTAAAATGTCTTTCACAGAACTGTTGGGTAGATAGGCAATGGTATGAGAATGCAAGATATAAAATCTAAACTCCTTTAGGGCCTTGACCAATGCATATGCCTACTTTTCCATGATATCATACTTCAATGGGGAATCCCTTAATGTTATTATATAGTATGTTATAGGCCTCTCAAAATTTTGTTCATCTTTTTGTAATAAAACACCAACAATGGTGTGCTCTGAGGAAAAACAAAACAATATAAAGTCTTTTGAAAAATTAGGACTGGCCAGCACTGGGGCTTTGGTCAATGCCACTTTAATATCTTCAAAGGATTTTCTAGCTTCAAGGGTCCACTTTACCTCACTTCCTTTCTTAAGCATGTTAGTTATATGCTTTATGATTTCAGCCAAGTTAGGGATGAATCTTCTCAGAAAATTTACTTTCCCCGGGAAAGATTACACTTATTTTTTGCTTTTGGGTGTGCCAATTTTTAGGATTCCCTCAAATCTGTTGGGATCTATATTTATTCCCTCCTTTGAAATAATGTGACCAAGCAACTTCCCCTCTTCCATGTCAAAATTAGACATTTTGGGGTTCAATGAAATGCCAAACTTCCTACATTTTTGAAAAGTCCTTCTTATATGTTTAAGATGTTCTTCACCAGAAACTGAATATACAGTGATATCATATAAGTAAATAAAAATAAATTTGTCTTTCTCATCAGCAAAGGCTATATCCATAGCTCTTTGGAAATTTTCTCCCACATTCATGAGCCCAAAAGGAATTTTGGCATACATGAAGGTGCCCCATGGTGTTGTAAAGGCTGTCTTTTCCTGATCATCAGGGTGTACCATGATTTGATTGTATCCAGAGAAACCATTCAACATTGATATTTTTTTAGAACCAACCAATTTTTGTAGAATGTGATCCATCTTAGGCAGTGGGTAAGTATCCTTGAGAGATACCATGTTCAGATTTCAAAAGTCTACACATAACCTGATCTCTCCACTCTTCTTTCTGACATGTACCATATTTTCCACCCACTTAGAAAATCTCAGAGATACTATGATCTTGGCTTCAAACAAATTTTTTGTCTCCTTTTCAATCAAGGGAAACAACAAAAGGGTTATTTATTCTTAATTTATGTTTGAAAGGTTTATGATCCTCTTTGATTAAAATCACATGCTGAATCACCTTGGTATCATAAAATTTCAGATCTTCATAACTCCAAGCAAAAACATCAAGAAATTATTTCATTAAATTGATATACCTTTGCTTCACCTTTGGGTTGAGTGTCTTGGAAAGCTTGATGATATTGGGATCCTCCTAAGTCCCAATGTTGCAATCTTCAACATCTCCTTCATTTGCAGTAATTTTAGGGCTCCTGGACACATCATTGTTGTCAAATATTTTTTCTAATGGGACCAAGGATGATTTTAAGGATGAAAATTTATTTTAAAATGTAGAAACCTTGGCGAATCTTACTAATCCTTCATATGCCAACTATAAATGTTTAGTGATAATTTTGTAAAAATATTCAAATTTCTAAGGATTTCATATAGTTTGTATAAAATTTGGCGATTTTTAAGGTAAAATAATTTTATCCTATAGAATTTGGGCAAATCATTTTTAGAATGGCGAATTGTTTTTTGGGAAAAACCATGGAAAATTAGCCCATGAGCGAAATTTATCCCTTAAAATCATCCTTGAATAGGACCAGGCCTTTGGGAATGATGTTATTTTTTAGTTGCATTATATCCTTACCAACAATCTGATTCTTGAAATAGCCATCATTTTCGAACACAACTGCATCTTCTTCACCACAATATTTATCATCAATATTCAAATTTGCAAATTCACCATCCATATTAAGGAATCTTTCTATTTGTTTATCATCTTCAAAAACCTCCAAGTACTTAATATCATCAGGCATTGTTGGTCTTTGCTTGACCTCAATCTTATATCCCCTGTTAGGAAAAATTGGAATTTTGAAAACTGAGGCTAAAGTAGCTAGAGCATAAGAAATATGATTTTGACCCCTAAGAATCAATGAGACTACATTTTGAAAATTATTCAAGAAGGTCAAGCACTATATTCCTATATGCTCTTAATCTGGGGTTCTTTTCTTGATATATTCCCTTCACCTGATTTATGGTCAACTCAGAATATCCATGAACAACTACCCTCCTAGCACCCATTTATTTCAAAGTCTTCAATCCCAATACTAATGCCTCATATTCAACCATATTATTTGTGCACTCAAAAGTAAGCTTATAAGAACAAAGTTTTGTGGCCAGTCTAGGGGGGTTGATCCACACACTAGCTCCTACTCCTTCTCTGCTGACATCTCCATCAAAGCTCATGTTCCACATCTCATTATCTGAACTATCTTGATGTTCTGAAATTTTCTCAATTTGTTGATCAGATTTGTCTTTGGAAGTAATATCAGTGTCTGGCACCTTCTCTTCAGAACTCAAATCATTAAAGAAAATAGAGGAACCAATCTCAGTTTCCACAGAATAAATGGGATGGTTATTTAGCTAGGCTTTGTTACTGACCATGTATTTGAGCAATACTTCCCTATACAACCTCCTATCTTGACCAAAAATAGGGATAGTTGCATATGACATATCCATTTGCAAAATCCCTTTCAACTTTGCATCCCATGACCTAGATAACAGCATGCCAAACTTATGAGGGATATCAACGACCACTACATCCATGACTGTGTTTTTTGCCGGAATTTGAGACAAAGATACCACCATATCTTTGATTAGGCCCAAGCACTTCACCTTCCTTGAACCAAAGGAGAAAAGATCTTTGTAAGGACTTCTAATGTCCAAGCCCAATTGGTCCATGACCACCTTGGGCATCAGGTTATGGGATGTTCTTGAATCCAACATAGCATTATGCAGAGTCATATCATGAATATTCAGAATGACATAGAAAGGAGGGACCTCATCAGCATCACTACTCTCCTCTACACGTGGGCCAAACAAGATGGAAGGATGATCATCTTGTATATTCAAAGTATCATAGGTTTCTTCCATCTTGAGAATCTTAATGATCT
>ML799952.1:227343-258669 GCA_009831015.1 Picea engelmannii | reverse complement strand
AACATTCATTTTGCAATATTTCAAGTAAACCTTGCAAACTGTATATAGATTGTTTATAATCATTTGTATATTCACGTTTCTATTTGAACACTTGTAATTAGTATATAAATTGTTAGAATCATATCTTTAGATTAGTTTGTTTCTTTTATTATTTATAGTACCTTAGTTGGCTAACGAAGCCATTAAACCCGTCGGGTTAGTTCATACCAAACAACTTGGGTTAATTAGACAACCCTAGTCCGGATCTGACCTTCCAGTTGACGGTGTGCCATTTATGCCCGTCAACACTAGGCTGGGTGGAAAATTTCTTACCAACAACTAATTTCCTCAAACTAGCTTGTTCAAAGATACATGTTTCATATTTGTACTAAATTCATGTTTATATATCTAAAGTTAAGTTATGTTTTTCTTGTGGGTGAATTTAGAACGGAATTCATGGTGGATGTTTGATGTGCTGCATGGATTAACTATTTGTTTGAGGAAATTGAAATGCCTTAGAGTTTATTAATTTGGCTCAAATTACTTTCTACATTTGATTTTTACGTATGCATGATGGTCACATTGATAGGATGTGTGCCTTTGTAATTTGAATAATCTTAGTGTATGTTGCATTCGACTTATGTAATGCATTGTGTGTTTCATTTTAATTTGGATGGTATGGGACAATTCTATTTCATATAATTTTTGCATATTGGTATGACCACAAGTCAAACAACAATATAGAGTAGTGTCATTTGAATGAGCCTTTGAAACACCTAATTCTCAATGCCATTTTGAACCTCCAATCCTTTTATCTAAGTTCATGCCTCCTATTGAATTCAAAGTGTTAACCTTGAATGGTGGTCATTCATGCCTTTGTTGGTTTGTTTTGAAGTGTTTCTTTGGAATTGGGATTAAACCCTTTTTCTTAGTCTGAAGTACTTCAAATAGGCCTAGGGATTTTGAATTTTAAGTTGGGACCTTGTTTGAATTTTACTTGATGACCTATTAGGGAATTCAAATGTTTTTTCTTTGAATTTGACTCGATGGCCTATGAGGGGAATTTGAAGGTTGTTTTTCAAATTATGGCTAACAAGCCATATTGTATTTTATCCCAATGACCTTTGTTTGGTTCTTTTCTTTGAGGGTTGGAAGTTGATCTTTCGAATAAGCTCGATGGTTCATTAGGGAGTTTTGAAATATGTTATTCCGAGTTTGCTTGATGGTTTATTGGGGATTTTACAAAAATATTATTTTGAGTTATATATATAGTTCATCAAGAAGTTTTGAAAGATTTTATTTTGAGTTGGCCTGATAATTCATCAAGGAGATTCAAAAGATGTTTTTTTGAGTTGGATTGATGGTTCATTGAGGAGTTTCAAAAACTGTTATTTTGACTTGGACCGATGGATCGTTGGGGATGAATTTCAGAAGATGTTCTTTTGAGTTGGATTGATGGTTCATCAGGGAGTCTCAAAATATGTTCTTTGATTTGGCTTAATAGTTCATCGGGTAGTTTCGAAAGATGTCCTTTTAAGTTGGCTTGATAATTCATCAGGGTGTTATTATCCTACCCTAACCTCCCTAATTTGGGTACTTATTAGTTAGTTAATGAAGGTACAAGGCCATATTGTTTAAATAAGTCCCATAGTGAGTAGTTACTTAATGCAAAAGGGGTCCTCTTAATTAAATAAATCCCACTAGGTATTTGGTACCGATTAATGACATGACTACAACTAATTGGGTTTTCACTATCAAGAAGCTATTTATAGAGATAGAATGCGAGGGTATGTTTTGTTAAGTGTTATTATTGTAATTGGAGTTCTACTCATAGGAGGTTGCCCCATTGAAAAGGCCTATGGACATTGATCACTCTTTTGGAGATATTTAATACAAGGGATATATTTTATAGGTTTAATCTTATTTTCTCTTGTATTTGATTTTCCACACTTAATTTCTCTGAGTACTTTCATATTCTACTAGTTTTTCTGAATTAAGTATGTTATAAGTGGTATTAAATATCTTTCTTGAGCCAACTTGTGCTTGAATTTTAGAATTTTTTAAGGGCTAGAGACGTGTTTTGACATATTTAAATAACACAGATTTTCCATTCAGTGGGAAAAATTGTGGTTGGCGAAGAACACACATAGGAAATACAAGTGACATCACTCAACTAGACGCCCTTGTAACTCTTGTTTCTACCCCTTCAAGTAGTAAAAATTAGACAATAACTGTATACATATTTGTCTTCCATGTACCCTCAGGTTTATCAAAATTCTCCTAGGTGCACTTGAAACCATCCTTAAATCCTTCAACCATGTTTTTGCTCTAGTACATCAATAAAAAAACTCAAGGAGATCACTCTCTAGTACTTGGGAACAAGTAGTATGGATAAGGGTATGGTCTAACCTCCTTGTTTAGTGCCTTAAGAAACTAGGCCAAGTACTACTATTTAAAACTCACACATATATTAGAGATATACAACACCTGAAACTCCTTTGTCCTTAGGACCCAACAAACCCTAGCCTCTCCAACATAGGCCATGGAATCCATACATAAATTAAACTATCAAGAATGGGAGTAATAATCCTATAAGAGGAGGAGTAAAAAAAAAGTATGGGATTTGAAAACATCCCTTAAAATGCCTATCTCAAAAGACTCATTGTGTAGCATCGATGGTCATTAGATCCCACATGTATATTAGAGAGATATAGCACCTAGAACTCCTTTGTACTTAGGACCCAACAAACCCTAGTCTCTGGAACATAGACCATGGAATTCATACATAAGGTAAACTATCAAGAATTTGGGAATTTTTTCAGCACAACAATACTCAGTTGGGAGTAATAATCCTTTGTCCTTAGGACCCAACAAACCATATCCTAGCATAGGCCATGTAATTCATACATACAGTAAAATATCAAGAATTTGGGGATTCTGTCAGTACAATAATATTTAGTTGGGAGTAATACTCCTATCAAAGTTGGAGTAAAAAAATGAGTATGGGCTTTGACAACATCCTTACAAGAGACCTATCTCAAAAGAATCATTGTGTGGAATTGATTGTAGTACCACTTTCAAGTAATCATTTTTCAGTTGACTTGATGACACACTTGTCAACACACACTCTAAATGAATCCTTATGATACATTGATCACATTGTTATAACTTTGTAGTAAAATGTTTTTGTGGACTTGAGACTACCTAGTGAAACCAAGTCCTCATAGATGAAAAACAACGTTACCTCATTGGGAACCTCAGTAAAAGAGATCACTATAGGTTGGATGACATAAAAGTCACTCTTAACCAAATTGTGGAGTGACTACCCCATTGGGAAGGGAATAAAGAGGCTCAAATTGATTCCTCCCTTGAAGAAACTCCAGTAGAAGGAGAACATTTTACTTGAACCACCTTTCATGATAATAATATGTGGCACCATTTCCAAAAATGGATATGAATACGTTTGTTGGTATAGATACCACAAGTTTTTTTACATATATGGAATGGTATTTCTCCCTCCATGGAATTACTGATGACATGATGAAACTCAAAGTGGGGGTGTCATATCTAGATCTAGAATGCTCACAATGGTGACAATGACATAATATATCTCAAGGGGGTTACATTTCTTGGAGCTAGTTTTTGAAATCCATCCAAAGCCAACTCAAGAGGAACCCCTAATTTCCCTCTATGCTTTATTTGGCATGTCCACACCTCAGACATAGAAGTTGATTGGCTACATCAATAATATAAAAAGTATTGTTTTAATTGATAGTGATAGTATCCACAATTTCATAGGTGAGAACAAGGGGAATATTATCTCAAATATAACATGCTTGATATTGAAATGGGTGGTTATGATGTGGTACATGGCACAAAATGGTTATGAATATTGGTATTGGTTACCATGGACTTCCAGGATTTTTATATAATATTTACTAAAGATGGATCTCACCATGCCCTCAAGGGACTTGAGTTCACCTCCTAAAAAATAATCAACTCCCACAGTATGGAAAAGTTATTGAAGAAAGTATACTTTGTCATTATTTTCCAATTCAATGTCATCTAAGTTATCGACAAAACATCACATGAAATCCACACTAATTTACAATTGATATTGAGTAATAATCAATAAGTGTTTGACATAGCTCATGGATTAACCCTTCATGAGGTGATCATATAGATCATGGTATTCTATTGATGCTAGGTATCCAACCACCCAATGTGTATCCTTACAAGAAACCTTTTTCACAAAATAATGAAATTGAAAATATTATCCATGAATGGTTGGAAGTAGGTGTCATTCGTCCTAGAACTATCCCTTATTCCTCACCAGTGGTTAGGGTATTAAATAAAGAAGGAAATTGGCACATGTGTCTAGATTTTTGTGCTCAAAATAAGTTGACCATCAAAGACAAATTTACGAGTTATTGATTATCTCTTGTATGAGCTTCATAGTGCCAGATTCTACCTTCACTCAAGGTACCACCAAATTAGTATGAAGGAGGTGGACATTCTTAAGACAATTTTCCACTCTCATGAAGGCCATTACAATTTTTTAGTGATTCCACTAGCCTTTGCAATGACCAATCCACATATCAAAGCCTCATGAATAAGATATATTGACCCTTCATATGCAATTTCTTTCTTTCCTTCTTTGATGATATATTGATGTATAGAAAAAAAATGGGTAATACATGTGGGGCATGTTGAAAGATCCTTGCAATTCCTTAGGAACAACCAATTGTTCCTAAATCTTTCCAAATGTGCTTTTGGTTCTTCCAAGGTAGAATAATTTTTCACAGTATTAGTTAATATGGAGTGTGAGTAAATCCCATGAAAATTGATGCTATGAAGGATTGGTCATGCCCCAAGACTTTGAACAACTTATGAGGTTTCTTAGGGCTCACATGGCACTATCAAAATTATTGTAAAACAATATGGATGAATTGCATCCCCCTTAATTTCCTTTCTCAAGAAAATTTCCTTTGTGTGGAACGAGGCAACCAAGTAGGCCTTTTTCACCTTAGAGGAATCCATGTCTACTACCCTAGTCTTAGCTGTGATAGAATTCAATAAGAGGTTTATCTTGTAATGTGATGCCTCAAGATATAGCATTAGAGCCATATTGATGCTATAATGGCATCCATTGGCATTCATTAGTAAACGTTTGTCTGACCAAAATTTGGGTAAGTCCACCTTTGAGAAAGAGTTCAAAGATATCATTCATGCTATTGATATGTGGCACTCATATCTCATTGGGATGTGCTTATAGATCAAGATAGATTGTTATAGTTTGAAGTATTTTTTGGAACAAATATTATCATCACCTAAGAAGCAAAAGTGGGTTATTAAGATACTTGAATATTATTATGATATCATAATTAATATATGAAAATAGAATGCAGTACCTAATGCTTTGTCTAGGAAATATGAGGACAAAGGATATCTCTTTTATCTATCCTAACATATATTTTATTGGCTCATTGAAGCTTGTAAATAATGGCTCGCCAATTATTGGGTGGTTCAACTCATCAACAAGCTTCAGGAGGACCCCAATCCCCCTAATGGTTATAAGTGGAAACCAGATACCTTGCAATATAAAGGACACTTTCTTTTGTTGAAGAATTCAACATTAAAACAAAAGGTGTTATAGGAGCTCCATTCATATATGACCATGGGTCATTTTGGATTTCAAAAAACCTATGCATAGGTTAAGTGTTAATTCTTTTGGGAAGGCATGAAAAAATACATCTGTATTTTTGTAGCCTCATGTGACATATATCAAAGGAACAATGGGGAGATAGTGAAGACTCTAGGGAATTGCAACCACTACCAATATGAACCATTATATGGGATGACTTTTTAATGAATTTAATAGTGGTCCTTCTCACAATTGGAAACAAATAAATCATTATGGTGGTAATTGATTTCCTTTCCAAATATGCTCACTTTTGTTCCCTATCACACCCATTTACAACCTCCATAGTTTCCCAAGTTTTCATGGATCATATACATGGGGCTAGTGCACCAAATTGAACATGAGAATAACTTATCATCATCAAATGGATGTCCAAATAGAAGTAGTCAATAAATGCTTGAAAACCTATTAAATATGTCTTGATTTAGAAAGGCAACACAAATGGGCACAATGGATACCCCTTGTTGAATGGTGGTAAAATACCACTTATCATGGTGCTACAAAAATGACACCATATGAAGACGAATATAGAAAAAAAACCCCTTCAATGGCTTCATATTTACTAGGAACATCCAAAGTTCAAGTAGTACATCACATGCTTCACACCAAAGAGGCCATTATCTGCACACTCAAGGATTATTTCTTCATGGCTCAAAACCACATGAAGCAACAAGTTGACTAGAATTTATCCAATTTCTTTTGTAGAAGGAGATAATGTGTTTCTTCACCTTCAACCTTATAAACATACCTATGTCAAAGACAAATTCCACCAAAATATCGTGACAAAATTCTATGAACCCTATCAAATACTCTAACACATTCGACAAGTTTCCTATATATTGGATCTTATATCCCACTCTAAGATCCATCTAGGCTTTCATGCATAATGTTTGAAGAAGGTAGTCAGAACAAATTTCCATGTTCAATCTGGACATCTAGAACTTGATGAAAAAAGGTTCACTTGGCTCCAACTAGAAGCAATATTTTCCACCCAAGAGCATCAACTATGCTAGCACACTCTCAAATAAGTTTTGATTCAATGGAAGGATATGCAACTAGAATATGCCACTTGGGAACCGATAACAATTTTACAATAATTTTCACATCTCCAACCTTGAGGACAACATTGTTTTTGAAGGGGGGGCATGTTAAGGTCCTACCCTATCCTCCCTATTTTGGGTACTTATTTTGATCAATGTTTGAGGCAATATTATTTGAATAAGACCCATTATATTGTTAGTGGGTAGTTAACCTAACTACTTATGGTCCTATCATTAATGGGTTCCAACTACCCAATGGGCCTTATTTAATGTATTTCAAAATATAATGGGTTAAGTGCCATATTTCAAAATAACTCAATGTATTTACCATTAGGGAGATCATTTGAAAGGAATAATATCTTTCGAATAAGATCGATGACCTTTACTTGTGCATCATGCACATATTTAAGAAGGGGCCGATGAGATATTTTAAAAGTGTTTGACATGTTATTTTAAAGAGGATTAATGGTATGCAAAGTAAGTATTATGTTGGAATGTTAAACATAAGGCTTAAATTAAAGAAAGGCCCAATGAGTATGTATTGAATTCAAATTAGTTGAGTTATGATCATTCATATTGGCCCGATAAGGACTCTAGAAGCGGATTAATTTGAATGGAAAATTAATTAAGTATCCTTGAAGGGCCAAGAACAACCGAGAAAGACAAAAAAATGTGCACCCTCTTCCTAAATAAGGCTACCAAGGGGGATGGGTGCATGTCACAAATCACACTAAAGTTCTTGACAAATTTCTTGTTAATGTTTTCTAAGCCATAAAAAATCCTCATATCAAAATTTTATCTAGGAACCAACCATTCAATAATATTTTTTATATTTTCGAGATCCATTTTTTAGACCTTCCTGAGAAACTACAAAACCCAATTAAATAAACTCTTCCTATAAGAAAGTACAATTCTTCAATTTAATCAACAACTTTTGTTCTTTCAACCTTTATAAGACTTTATCTAAATGTACCAAATTCTCTTCTTTGGACTTGCTAAAAAAAAATGTCATCAAGATATACAATGCAAAACTTCCCAAGAAAAGGAGTCGAGACTTCATTTGTCAACCTAATGAACATGATACTAGGTGAATTAGTTAAGTTGAATGGCATAACCATCCACTCAAACAATATATACTTCATCTTGAACATTGTATTCCACACATCATATTCCCTTATTTGAATATGATCATGGTATGCACATTTCAAATCTATCTCTAAAAATTACTAAATTACCCCACACAAACAATCCATGGGGTCATCCATCCTTGGCAAGGGAAATTGATACTTAATGTTAATCTTGTTTTCAGACTTTTTTGGTTTGGGTTTTCATAATTCATCGAAATATCCACAATGATAATGCTTTTCATTGACGTTTCAGATCCCAAAATTGGATCTATCTTTAGGACAAGTAGTAAATTTTCCAGACTTCCATGGTTTGGGTTTTCATAATTAATAGGAAGATCCACAATGATAATGCTTTATGTCGATGTTTCAAATCCCATGACTAGATCAGTCTTTTGGAATACTTGTCCTGAATATGGATCTAGTTTTGGGATCCTAAACATTGAAATACAGAACAATAACTCTAGATCTTCCAGTGAATTATGAAAACCCAAACCAAAGAAGTTTGAAAACTCAAATCGTGGCCCTGTATGAAGGGGATGTTCATGATAAAATTAATCTACTGAGATGCTAATATTATGAATAACCCTCAAATTGGTACACATTTTGTTATCACTCCATAAATTTGTTCGTCTAATAAACAAACAACAGAGGTAACCTACAAACCAAGTTTAGAGCTGGGTACTAGCCTGCTCAGCTCAGGGAGGGATCTCTCCTGTCACTTGGTATTTCTTTGACAATCAATGGCTAGGTTTTTTTGTTTTGGGTTTATAATTTTGCTGGCAAGGAAAAGGAGGGACACTTAGGTCTATGGAGTCAAACTTCTGAAAATAAATGGAAGCATTGACTAGTCTGTAGAACTCTCCAGAGGATAAAGGCTAAATGAGGTGATAAATCTGAGTTATAATTTGTAAATTTTCATAGCGTAGGAAGAAAAGAAAACATATAACTACATCAAAGCATTGAATAAATGAATTTTGAATTAGTTAAAAATAACTTAACACAGTTTAAATTGCTTCAGTTGAGAGCTTCACAAGATGAATTATGGGACTTTGACTATCCAATTTAAACATAAGACAGTGAAAATGAAATCAGAAATATAGGAAAAAAATACAAAGATAGAAGACAAAACTCATATCACCACCATTAGAATATTTTCATGGAAACTTCAATACTTCTGCATATGTATTCAATTCCGCTTCAGAAAATTACAGTCAAGTTCTAAATAGCTAAGATCGTGCACTTGCACTTCCGCCAACCCTTAATACATTTGGAACTCCTAATATTTATAGAAGTTGAGTTCCTTCGGTTTGAAACCGATTACAATGACTACAAATGAAACGTTTCAGTTTCTGAAACTGTTTATAATAATTACAAATGGAAATTTCAGTATTGGAACCGATTACAATGATTAACAAGAAAATGTTTGATGATCTTGCTTCTAACTCCTCTGACACTTCAATTCCTTTATTTGCCACTTGTTATTTTCTAGTATTCCACCTGATATGCCATCTTCAGTGACACCTAGACATCATCTACTGGACACTGGAAAACTACACTCTGTCTTACCCATCCGTACTATCTCCTTCCATTGCAAGTCAGAAGGGATATCATAGTCTATCATTTCCTTGATCAGGATCTCCAAGTCAATGCAGGAAGCGTATGTCATGACTGGGAGTCCAATTTTGACTGCTTTAAACTGATTCAAAATATCAAAGTCTATAATCACATGCTCAACTAATGTGTTTCCTTTCAGATTTTATTCCAAGGTTTCGAACTTGGAGTGATCCATTCTGCACTGATTGAGGAGAGCATTGTATTCTTCCTGATCATACAATTTTCCCTTTCCATCCCAAAATGGTGGAAGGCCTTTGATAAACAACTCTTCAAACACATCCTTAAACTCTTGCACACTTTTCTCCATCTGTGTTTCCTTGGTTTGAACTGATTTCAATAGGTTATGTTTAGAAATAACCCTCCTGGCTCAGATGATCAATGTATTTCTATCTTTAACTCCAATAGTCTGAAGTTCTATAGTAGGAATAGAGTTGAGTATATTTATGGAATTTTGTGCCCATTCTGATGGATTCTTTGCTAAAGTTTCATTTATAACAGTGCACTTGCTTCTAGCTGTGATGGCCATGTTGTATTGATCATTGATGAAATTCAATTACGCTCTGAACTTGACAGCTTCAACAGCTATAGAGTCCAATATGATATGTTTGTCTCCCTGCAACAGGCCTTTTCCTTTTAATATCATCTTCAACTTATCTATCCTTTCCTGCAAGTCTCCATTCTCCTTTTGAAATTGAGTCATTCTTTCATCCTTTGCTTACATCTCTTGCTTCAATTTATCTATTCTCCCTTTTATCCCTTTGATTTCTCCTTCTTTTAGGATAACTTGTGACATAACCTGGACAAGTCCTTCAGTGTTTGGCCTAGCTTCTGCAGTAGGAGGTACAAATAAAACCTTGTTCAACAATTCTATCTTCTCTTGTGATCACTCCACCTTTTCTCTTTTCATCTACAACGCTTTAGCCTTGTAGTCCAATGCCTCTTGACAAAGTTTTTCATTTTCCTATTCTAGAGCAACCAATTCTGTTGTTTGTGGATGATTTGTGGCAAACATCTTCAATTTCGTTTTTAAGATTTGAATTAATTTGTCTTTCTCATATAATGAGGATTTCACCCCTTGGGGACCTTCAGATTTCAACCTCTTGACTTGAGTCTTCCAAGATCTGCTAGATGTTTTTTCTTACCTCAACTGCCCTTCCAATTTCATTGCATAAGATGGAATCTTTGAATACTTCAAGTTTAAACTCAAGTAATCAGAATACAACATATCATTGATGTTATTATGGAATTTTACCTTGTCTAGAGCACTGATGTTGCATACCTTATCTTTATCTCAATTACTTTGTCTTCATCTACAACTGCAATGTTAAAGGTCCTTTTCTCAATAGCCCTTACTGTGAACATAGAGGATTTATACTAAGAAATATTTTCCACTTCAGGGACTAAATCCCTCATCTCAGCCATAGCTATGTTTCCCTTCTCAGCATAATTTTTTTCCAAGTCTTCTTTAGATTGATAAGTTGCCCCATATGTTTTATTAAAGATGTATTTCTTGCTGCTAAATGTTCTTGAGTTGCCTTCACTTTGGATCTTTCTTTCCTTTTCAACCTCTACAGTGCTAGTGCCACTTTCCACCATAACTAGATTAACCTGTTCTTTGGGCTCATCCCTCTCCAAATCTACTATCTATGGAGAGTGTGAAATCTTCAATTTTTTAGGAGCAGTCTACTAATCAATGGTGCCCATGGCCTCTGAACTTATTCTTTTGTTGTAAACACTCATCTTAGGAACTTTTACTATCAGTTTCTGAGGAGCTTGTTGTGTTTGACTTTGTTGCAGGGTTTCCTCCACTTGATGTGTTTGATTTTGTTGCAAGATTGCTTCCATATCAACACAGAATTCTAGGTTTGCCAGCTTATCAAAACCCTCAACATGTTCATGCTCATAAGGGGCCTTTTTGTTCATCAATCTTCCCTTGGATATGATTTGGTGTGGATCATATCTTCTTCCCTATAGTTGTGCAAAACCAAATTATTTGAGATTTTCTTGAATCTGAGATAAGCATGATCTAGTTTTGACAATGAAGGGGCCAATGATAAAAGGGAATTTGAGGTTGGAGGCTTTGCGCAACTTCAGGAAATCATTTGTCTTAGAGATAGTTCTATGCCTGATGAATTCAAGGGAAATGATTCCGGGGTTCAGTAAAATAGGCAATAGATAGGGGGAGTCATGACAACCATAAAGACAGATTACTCTTGAGTGCATGAATAGTACCCAATCCCCCACCCCATTCTCTGGATTTGGTTGTAGATAGGTTCTCATGTCATCCAAAACTCTAGGTAGGTTGGTGTTGAAAATCAAGTTGTAAACTCTGGACATGACTTTGTTGATGAATATGAGCAATGTGATCCTTTTACATTATGTTGATATAAAGGTTGCTTTAGTAAATTATCTCTTATTGGTTTCCAGGAAAATATTCAACAAATAGATGTAATATCTGAAATGCCTTAGAGAGCGAAAATTCACTAGTTGTTTATGGATATTATCAACTATGAATTGATTAAAACTGATGTGGACTGACAGACCAGACTTTGACTTGAAAAAGACCAATAAGAAATCGATCATGAATTTGACCACATGTTTGTCATTGTCTAGAACTAAGACTTGAATTAAAAGGGAATAGACCCATTGGACTTAAATAACCATTATACTCACATTCATTGGAAAAGTCAGACTCTCTGAAAAATGTTCTGGTTTGACAATCGTCTGTAAAAACAGGTCTCAGACTTTTGATGGACACTCTCTGTATACCCTAATTAGATTTTCTTCATTCAAAGGTTTAGAAACTGTGGAGAAAGACTCTGGTATACCAAGGGAATCTCGAATTGATAGACTCTCTACCCTACTCATGACCTTGGACCCTTGTTTATTTACGACGACTCTTTCTTCATATGAATATTGTTCAACGCACCAACCTATGAATTCAGGAAAAGGGAAAGTGATTTCGACAACATATGGGACTATGGTGGCCTAGAATGCTTCAAGGAATGGTATACACCTTCCTACATTATCAGACAGGTTGCTTCTGGACACAAAGATGGGAAAAATGGTGATTTTGGTATCAAAGACATATGAATCTCGGTCAATTAGGGATTCTTCATTCATCACAGGATATTGTTTCGTTACTGAAGTTATGATATGATCCACGACTGCGATGAAAAATAATTGGAAATGAACGAAAATGGTGTGCAATTGGCGTACTTTCGAGCTGTAGTTGAATGAGGGTGGTCACGCCAAGTTTAAAACGGTTCAGGTTTTCGAAATAATAATAAACTAAATAAAAAATGCCCTTTAATACTTTCCAAATTTCGGGGGTGTGAAGAAGTGATTTGGAGCAACCCGCTTTTCACCCTGAAATTCACCTGGTGGTGCCACGTCTCCCCGAACCAAAACCATAGTTTAGATTTCGACCCGCTTTCTGAAATTATCCTCCGCACAGTTTCTCCCCCTGAAATGATCCTCAACCATCAATCTTGATATTTCACGATCTACGCCGTATCGGGTCCCATATTCTTAGCACTCCTACCAGATTTAGTTGCTTCCTGCCATATTTAGCCCCTTCTCTAGTTTTTCTGGCTTCCATACCAGTTTAACACCTTGTCAGATCCTAAAATCTCGATTTCACATAAAACAATTTAATGGTGACTAACATGGGCTCCAACTGGGGATGTTATCCTCCAAGCAAGGTAGCAAAGAATGTTAGACCAAGTGCCTTTCCATTGGGATTTATTTCACTCTGCAACTAAATCGATCAACATCTTATTCACAAAACTCAAATTATACTCAGCATAACTTAGGGCCTTCACTTCGGGCTTCAATTTCTGTTGATTTTATTTTAATTGCTTCAACTGAAAAACCAAAATGGTTATATACATTGAATGGAAAGGGTAAAAATTCCTTTAATTGAGATAATGCTTGAGAAACCTGCCATTCACAGGTCCTCCAACAAAGAGATCTCCATTATGTTCCTGTAGCAGATAGGCATTATTTCCATGGTATGCCACAATTTTGAAAGGTCCTAGCCACATATGATCAAATTTCCCATGCTTTCCTCTATCTTCATTCCTGGCATCCCATTTCAACACCAAATCCCCTACTTTGAAATCATCTTCCTTAGTATGCCTATCAAAAGCCTTTTTAATCCCATCTTGGTGCATTTGAGAGTTGTTGAAGGCTTTCTCTCTTGTTTGTTGGACATTGATTAGTTCATTTGTCCTCCTTTGAGTGGCATCTGGTTCAACATCTTGCTCTTGTAGCAAAATCATCATTGGTAATCCTAATGAAGTAGGAAAAATGACTTATGTGTCATACACAATATGGAAGGGTGAAGTGGGAATAGACCTTTTAGTAGTGATCCTATCAACCCATAGTGCATGGATAAGCTTCTTTTTCCAAGCCTTTTTGTTATCTTGTAGCAGGTTTTTAATGATTCTAGTCAAAATTTTATTGGATGACTCAGCCAACCCATTACCTTGAGGGTAATAAGCTGTGGAATGACTAAGAGTTATATTGTAATCACTGCAAAAATTTTCCATCTTTTTTGACTTAAATGATGCTACATTGTCTGTAATGATTTTGATTGGACAACCAAACCTAGACAAAACATTGTTCTCCAAAAATTGAATGATAACAGTATATGTGGCTTGCTTGGTGGGAACTTCTTCAATCCACTTGGTGAAGTAATCTGTGGCTGTCAGTATCCACTTGTGTTGAGATAAGGACTGTGGATGAATTTCTCCTATGAAATCAAGGCCCCATTGTCTAAAAGGCGCTTCAACAGAGATATGCTTCAAGGGAAAAGGTTGCAGTTTTCTCTTCCCATAAAAAAATTGGCATTCGCGAAAACTTGAAACTTCTTTGTAAACATCAGAAAAAATTCTAGGCCAATAGAAACCTGCCCTCAATATCTTGTGCATAGTAGTTTTCCAAAAATGGTGCCCCCCACAATCACCTTTATGAAACTCTCTGATGGTTTTTTCTACTTCTCCCTCCAACAAACAACTCAACAAGATCCCTCCTAGATCCTTCCAATATAGAGATTGATTTAAAATACAAAACTTTGCTTATTTTAGATTCAAAAACCCGGCCTTAGTTTTTCTCAATTCAGGAGGGGCCTGCAAATTTCTCAACACATAAATGATGTCAGCATACCATGGGGAGTCAAGGAATTTTTGGGATACCTGAGTGGCCTTTTCTTCTTCTGGATCTGTTGACAATCAACAATGAAATAAATTCCCAAGAGCTCACAATTTGTCTATGCCATCAGCTTCACAAGTCCCTTCCCTTTGATAAAATTGGTAGGTTTTATGTCAAGGTCATATTCCAACAACACAACTATCCACTTGCCCCTTTTTCCCTCAAGATCAAGATGAGTTAAAATGTCTTTCACAGAACTGTTGGGTAGATAGGCAATGGTATGAGAATGCAAGATATAAAATCTAAACTCCTTTAGGGCCTTGACCAATGCATATGCCTACTTTTCCATGATATCATACTTCAATGGGGAATCCCTTAATGTTATTATATAGTATGTTATAGGCCTCTCAAAATTTTGTTCATCTTTTTGTAATAAAACACCAACAATGGTGTGCTCTGAGGAAAAACAAAACAATATAAAGTCTTTTGAAAAATTAGGACTGGCCAGCACTGGGGCTTTGGTCAATGCCACTTTAATATCTTCAAAGGATTTTCTAGCTTCAAGGGTCCACTTTACCTCACTTCCTTTCTTAAGCATGTTAGTTATATGCTTTATGATTTCAGCCAAGTTAGGGATGAATCTTCTCAGAAAATTTACTTTCCCCGGGAAAGATTACACTTATTTTTTGCTTTTGGGTGTGCCAATTTTTAGGATTCCCTCAAATCTGTTGGGATCTATATTTATTCCCTCCTTTGAAATAATGTGACCAAGCAACTTCCCCTCTTCCATGTCAAAATTAGACATTTTGGGGTTCAATGAAATGCCAAACTTCCTACATTTTTGAAAAGTCCTTCTTATATGTTTAAGATGTTCTTCACCAGAAACTGAATATACAGTGATATCATATAAGTAAATAAAAATAAATTTGTCTTTCTCATCAGCAAAGGCTATATCCATAGCTCTTTGGAAATTTTCTCCCACATTCATGAGCCCAAAAGGAATTTTGGCATACATGAAGGTGCCCCATGGTGTTGTAAAGGCTGTCTTTTCCTGATCATCAGGGTGTACCATGATTTGATTGTATCCAGAGAAACCATTCAACATTGATATTTTTTTAGAACCAACCAATTTTTGTAGAATGTGATCCATCTTAGGCAGTGGGTAAGTATCCTTGAGAGATACCATGTTCAGATTTCAAAAGTCTACACATAACCTGATCTCTCCACTCTTCTTTCTGACATGTACCATATTTTCCACCCACTTAGAAAATCTCAGAGATACTATGATCTTGGCTTCAAACAAATTTTTTGTCTCCTTTTCAATCAAGGGAAACAACAAAAGGGTTATTTATTCTTAATTTATGTTTGAAAGGTTTATGATCCTCTTTGATTAAAATCACATGCTGAATCACCTTGGTATCATAAAATTTCAGATCTTCATAACTCCAAGCAAAAACATCAAGAAATTATTTCATTAAATTGATATACCTTTGCTTCACCTTTGGGTTGAGTGTCTTGGAAAGCTTGATGATATTGGGATCCTCCTAAGTCCCAATGTTGCAATCTTCAACATCTCCTTCATTTGCAGTAATTTTAGGGCTCCTGGACACATCATTGTTGTCAAATATTTTTTCTAATGGGACCAAGGATGATTTTAAGGATGAAAATTTATTTTAAAATGTAGAAACCTTGGCGAATCTTACTAATCCTTCATATGCCAACTATAAATGTTTAGTGATAATTTTGTAAAAATATTCAAATTTCTAAGGATTTCATATAGTTTGTATAAAATTTGGCGATTTTTAAGGTAAAATAATTTTATCCTATAGAATTTGGGCAAATCATTTTTAGAATGGCGAATTGTTTTTTGGGAAAAACCATGGAAAATTAGCCCATGAGCGAAATTTATCCCTTAAAATCATCCTTGAATAGGACCAGGCCTTTGGGAATGATGTTATTTTTTAGTTGCATTATATCCTTACCAACAATCTGATTCTTGAAATAGCCATCATTTTCGAACACAACTGCATCTTCTTCACCACAATATTTATCATCAATATTCAAATTTGCAAATTCACCATCCATATTAAGGAATCTTTCTATTTGTTTATCATCTTCAAAAACCTCCAAGTACTTAATATCATCAGGCATTGTTGGTCTTTGCTTGACCTCAATCTTATATCCCCTGTTAGGAAAAATTGGAATTTTGAAAACTGAGGCTAAAGTAGCTAGAGCATAAGAAATATGATTTTGACCCCTAAGAATCAATGAGACTACATTTTGAAAATTATTCAAGAAGGTCAAGCACTATATTCCTATATGCTCTTAATCTGGGGTTCTTTTCTTGATATATTCCCTTCACCTGATTTATGGTCAACTCAGAATATCCATGAACAACTACCCTCCTAGCACCCATTTATTTCAAAGTCTTCAATCCCAATACTAATGCCTCATATTCAACCATATTATTTGTGCACTCAAAAGTAAGCTTATAAGAACAAAGTTTTGTGGCCAGTCTAGGGGGGTTGATCCACACACTAGCTCCTACTCCTTCTCTGCTGACATCTCCATCAAAGCTCATGTTCCACATCTCATTATCTGAACTATCTTGATGTTCTGAAATTTTCTCAATTTGTTGATCAGATTTGTCTTTGGAAGTAATATCAGTGTCTGGCACCTTCTCTTCAGAACTCAAATCATTAAAGAAAATAGAGGAACCAATCTCAGTTTCCACAGAATAAATGGGATGGTTATTTAGCTAGGCTTTGTTACTGACCATGTATTTGAGCAATACTTCCCTATACAACCTCCTATCTTGACCAAAAATAGGGATAGTTGCATATGACATATCCATTTGCAAAATCCCTTTCAACTTTGCATCCCATGACCTAGATAACAGCATGCCAAACTTATGAGGGATATCAACGACCACTACATCCATGACTGTGTTTTTTGCCGGAATTTGAGACAAAGATACCACCATATCTTTGATTAGGCCCAAGCACTTCACCTTCCTTGAACCAAAGGAGAAAAGATCTTTGTAAGGACTTCTAATGTCCAAGCCCAATTGGTCCATGACCACCTTGGGCATCAGGTTATGGGATGTTCTTGAATCCAACATAGCATTATGCAGAGTCATATCATGAATATTCAGAATGACATAGAAAGGAGGGACCTCATCAGCATCACTACTCTCCTCTACACGTGGGCCAAACAAGATGGAAGGATGATCATCTTGTATATTCAAAGTATCATAGGTTTCTTCCATCTTGAGAATCTTAATGATCTGATTTCTATATTTAGTATTCTTTATCAACTCATTGAATGGAACATAAATTTTAATTTTGTCCATCTCACTTTCAAATTTAAAGGAAGAAGAGGTTTTCTCTACCTCTTTGACGATTATTTATTTTCTTGATTTAGGTACTTTCTTTGGAGGTTCTTCCTTATAATTTCCTTTCTCCACAACATCCTTTACAACAAAGTCCTTCTTAGATTGACTTGAAGAAGGTGTATTATTTTTAGATTCTTTGGTAGGATTTCCCTTCAGAGTATTTGCAGGCACCTTTTTGTTTCGAAGATTATATTGTTTCTGGAATTGCATGATGGCATTCTACATCCCTGTTTGGTAATATTATTTTTCCACTGAAAACCTTTCATCATTCTCCTGCATGAATATTTCATTTGCATCCATGATCTGGTCATGTTCTTCTTTAGTTAAAAATACCTATGTTTCATCACCATAAAAAAAATGCATATTTTCTTCAAAATTTTCATCAAAATTCTCATTTACATAATTATTTTGAAAAGGAGGTCTTATTTGTTGATCCCCCTGGTTCCTCTAATCTCATTGTCTGATTTGTGGAACTGATGGTCTCCTTTGATTCCTGGGTGGAACATCATCCTGTTCTCTAGTGTTAGGATTATTATCTAAAGACATCCTCTCCATGATTTTCTCCATGGTCTTCATCATCATCTCAAACCTCTTTTCTGATGACTGTGAGGTTGAAGGTTGTGCCTTATCTTGAACCTTATTCATGTCCCTGTCAAAATTATATTTGATCTTTCCTGAAGCCATTAGATTTACTTCAAATTCTATTGCATCACTCATCATATCATCTAGTGAAGTGGATATTCTTTCCCTCAACAACAAATCAAAATCACTTTCAAATGAATCAACATATCTAAGTTGAGTAGACCTGGGAGGAGGTTTTAATTCAGTAGGAATTGAATTGTAGACTTTTATAAATCTAGTTGAAAAATCCTATACTGTTTCATCAGGTGACCTTATCATGTTGTTATACTGGGTTAGCAACTGAAGGGGGTTCTTCTTATCACCCTACTTTGCAAGAAAATGTGTTTCAAAGGATTCAAAATTTATGATACTTGTTGCTGGGAGATATCTGAACCATTTTCTGACTTCTCCTGCAAGACTTTGTGCAAATAGTCTCATTTTTGCATCTTCAAAATCTACTTCTTCTAGTTCTACAAAATCATTGAACCAGTCTAAGTGTTTTTGGGATGACACATTGCCTTCAACATCATACAACTTAATCCTCTTATTATATTCCTGGGATAAATCATGTAACTATGGAGGTAGAACAAGAGGGGAAAACCTAGCTTCCATGGTTGTTGTAAGAACTTGAAGTGGATATTGGTTCTGAGTAGGAATCATAAGAGGTTTAATAGGGGCAGCTAAAATTAAATCTTGCAACCTCTTCTCATCAAATATGATCTCGTTCAAGCAAGACTTAGATTTAGTTCTGAACAATTTTTTTTCAAATTTCAAATCAAACTCAAGGTCGTCAATCCTTGTCACTACATATTTGGGAAAGGATAGATATTTTCCTAGACACAAAACTGGGCTTATTGGATTTTCTTTTCTTTTGTGTACAATTTTCTCAAGGTCAGACACATGGATTACTGCTTCTGGGTAAGGATTTCTCCTGGTATGGATTCTCTTGGGAGCCAGGATTTCTAGCTCAAACTAATTTATGCTACTGGTCTCTTTATAATGGAATCACCAGGGTAAATTTAGTCTCAGCCAATAAGACGTTTGAGTCACTGTCACCCTTATAAGGAATCAAATCTGAAGCTTTATGTCGTTCTTTTTCGAGGGAAGATTTCACTTTCAATCCTCGACAACGGTGCCATAATGTTAGCACTCTATAAATTTGTTTGGTTGATAAACCAATGAAAGAGGTAACCTACAAACCAAATTTAGAGCTGGGTACTAGCCTGCTCAGCTCAGAGAGGGCTCTCTCTTGTCACTTGGTATTTATTTGACAATCAATGGCTAGGTTTTTTTGTTTTGGGGATTTTTTATAATTATTTTGGCAAGGAAGAGGAGGGACACTTAGGGCTATGAGGTCAAACTTCTGAAAATAAATGGAAGCATTGACTAGTCTGTAAAAATCTCCAGAGGATAAAGGCTAAATGAGGTGATAAATTTGAGTTATAATTTGTAAATTTTCGGAGTGTAGGAAGTAAAGAAAACATATAACTGCATCAGAGCATTGAATAAATGAATTCTGAATTAGTTAAGAATAACTTAACACAGTTTAAATTGCTTCAGTTGGGAGCATCACAAGAGGAATTTCGGGCCTTTAAATATCCAATTTAAATAGAAGACGATGAAAATGAAATAAAAAATATAGGAAATACATATAAATATAGGAGACAAAACTTAGATCACCACCATTAGAATCTTTTCATGGAAATTTCAAGACTTCTACATGTGTATTCAATTCATCTTCAGAAAATTACATTCAAGTTCTAAATAGCTAAGATCCTGCCCTTGAACTTCTTCCAACCCTTAATACATTTGGAACTCCTAATATTTATACAAGTTGAGTTCCTTCGGTTTGAAACCAATTACAATGAATACAAATGAAACGTTTCAGTTTCTAATACTGATTATAATAATTACAAATGACAGTTTCAGTATTGGAACGGATTACAATGATTAACAAGAAAACGTTTGATGATCTCGCTTCTAACTCCTCTGACGCTTCAGTTTCTTTCTTTTCCAGTTGTTCTGTTCTGGTCTTCCACCTGATATGCCATCTTTAGTGACACCTGGACATCATCTACTAGACCCTGGAAAACTGCACTTTGTCTTACCCATCCTTACTATCTCCTTCCATTGCAAGTCAAAAGGGATATCATGTTCTATCATTTCCTTGATTAGGATCTCCAGGTCAATGCAGATAGCGCATGTCATGACTTGGAGTCCAATTTTGACTGATTTGAACTGATTCGAAATCTCAAAGTCTGTAATCAGATGCTCAACTAATGTGTTGTTGGTTGTGGAGCCTAATTATCTTCCAGATTCACAGGTCTTTTTTTTCATCTGTGTTTATACCTCATGAATTGTTTACACCCCAGAAGTATGTACACTCTTCCACATGGGGGAGTGTAGAGGGGGGTTACCCCCTCTGCAGGGTTTGGGGGGCTATCCCCCCAGCTGGGGGGTCTGGGGGCAAGTGGGCCCCTGACGGGGGTTTGGGGGAAGCTTCCCCTGATGGGGGTTCAAGGAAGAAGCTGCTGAAGGAAACATTGCCTTGTAAAAGTATATTGTAATTTCATTGTAAATTTGGACTGTTCATTATAAGGTCGCAGATCTAATGGTATAAGTTATGTTAGGGTTTTTTTCCCTAGAAGGAAACCCTCTCTTATGAGGGAAATGTATTGTGGTTTTGTATCATGGCGAATATTGTATTCTGAGATAGGAGACTGTGAGAGAAAGTAGAGGAAGTTATAGTGGGTTTGTTGTAGGTTGTATCCCTTCATTTGTTGGATAATAATAAAGGAAGGACCTGGAAATTTCTCTGGTGGACGTAGCCCACATTGGGTGAACCACGTATATCTATATCTCTATTGTATTGTGTATCCTTTGTGTTTTATTTCTGCATTTGTTTTATTTTATTTCTCCGCGATCTTGTTTTTCTAACAACCGGTATCAGAGCGAACGGTAACTTGTAGGAAACAAGGGTTCCTGGTTCGAGTGGGAGAAATGTCGAAAGATGAAAAGTTTAGGGTCGGAAAATGTAACGACCAAAACTACCAGTTATGGAAGATGCAGATGGAAGATTATTTATATCAGAAGGATCTATTCCTACCATTGGGTGGAATAGCAAAGAATCTTAAGGCTACGAAGGATGAAGAATGGGAGATTCTTTATAGAAAGTCTCTAGGAACGATACGGCTGAGCCTGACAGCGTCGGTGGATTTCAATATTTTGAAAGAAAAGACAACAAAGGGTTTGATGGATGAATTAGCTAAATTGTATGAAAAAACCTCGACGTCCAATAAGGTATTTCTAATGAAGAGATTATTTAATATGAAGATGTCAGAAGGTGCGTCTGTTGCAGATCATTTAAATGAATTTAATACGGTTACTAATCAACTAAGTTCTATAAAAGTGGACTTTGATGATGAGTTCAGGGCTCTTCTAATCTTGTGTTCATTGCCAGAAAATTGGAACGGCTTGGTCATGGCTGTAAGTAACTATGTCTCTGGTTCAAATAATTTAAAATTTTATTATGTTGTTGGTGTTATCCTTAGTGAGGAGATGCAACGGAAAAGCACAGGTGAGACATCAGGTAATGCGTTGAACATGGAGAACAAGGGAAGACAAAAATATAGAGGAAAGGGCCTAGGGAACCATAGGAATTCTAGGAAGGGAAGATCCAAAACTAGACTTGGAAAGATAGAATGTTGGAATTGTGGGAAGAAAGGACATCTGAAGAACGATTGGAGATCTCCAAAGAAACAAAGAGATGGATAATAGGAGATAAATCACGAAGAAAACATAGCAGGTGATGTGTTACAAGATGATTTGATTCTTTCTATAGATAATATTTCTAAGTCTTGGGCAGTAGATTTAGGGGCTTCATTTCATGCCACACCCCATAGGAAACATTTTCTAGATTATGTTCAAGGTGATTTTGGATAGGTTCATTTGGGTGATGATGCACCATGAAAAATTGTTGGAATGGGAAGGGTGAAAATAAAGCAAAGCAATGGAAACCAATGGTTGTTGAAAGAGGTAAGACATGTTACATATTTAAGGAAAAATCTAATTTCAACAGGGAAGTTGGAAAGTGAAGATTGTATATCCATATTTACAAATAAGACGTGGAAGGTCATCAAAGGATCATTGGTGATAGAAGAAGGAGAGAAGGTAGGTACATTGTATTTATGTACTAGTAGTACTGACTCTTCTATGTATTTATCTTCTACAAGAGTGGATACAACACTATGGCATCATAGGCTTGGACACATGAGTGAGAAGGGGATGCAGATACTTCACAAAAGAAATTTGTTGCCATAATTTAAACAAATTGATTTGAACGTTTGTGAGCATTGTGTTTATGGAAAACAGAAGAGAGTTAGATTTCTCAGAGTCGAAAAAGAAAAGAAGAGTGAAAGGTTAGAGCTAGTGCATACAGATGTATGGGGACCAACTCAGGTATCATCTCTTGGTGGATCTCATTATTTTGTTACTTTTATTGATGATGCAACTAGAAAAACTTGGGTTGATTGCATTCAACAAAAATATGATGTTTTTGATACTTTCAAGAAATGGAAAGATTTGGTTAAGAATGACACAGGAAAAAGTTTGAAGTGCCTCAGATCAGATAATGGAGGTGAATATTGCAGCAAGGAGTTTGATGATTATTGTTCATACCATGGGATTTGTAGAGAGAAGACAGTTCCATAAACACCACAAGAAAATGGTGTGTCAGAAAGGATGAACAAGACAATCATGGAGTGTGCAAGGAGTATGAGATTGCATGTTGGTTTGCCCTTACAGTTTTGGGCAGATGATGTAGATACTATTGTTTACTTAATAAACAGGGGACCTTCAATCTCTTTGGATGGTAGAATTCCAGAGGAGGAATGGACAAGAAAAAAGGTAAACTATTCCTTTTTGAAAACTTTCGGTTGTGAAGCATTTGTCCATATTGATAAAGAAAATAGAACAAATCTTGAGGAAAAATACAAGAAGTGTACCTTTATCAGATATGGTGTTAATGATTTTGGTTATCTCTTATGGGATTATGAAAATAACAAAATCATTAGGAGTAGAGATGTCGTATTCAATGAGAAGGTCATGTACAAAGATTAGTTCTAGGGAAAGAAACAGGAAAAGAAAAAACAAGAATACACAGTGCTTGATCCGATCACTGAAAAAGAAATTCCAAAGGAACCAGAAAATCAAAATGTACATCAATAGGAGCAGCAGGTACCTCAAACACCTGCAAGTGTTGTTAGAAAATCTACCAGGTTAAGTATACCGCATGAACGATACTCTCTTTCATTGTATTATTTATTGTTGATTGATTCTCGTGACCCAGAATGTTATGAAGAGGCAATGCAGGTAGACACCAAAAAGAAGTGGGAGCAAGGCATGAAAGAGGAAATGGATTTCTTGGTAAATAACCATACTTGGGACTTGGTTCAGTTGCCTGCAAGAAAAATAGCATTGTAGAATAAATGGGTTTACAAGTTGAAGGAAGAATATGGAGGAATAGAGCGGTAGAAGGATAGACTTGTTGTAAAGGGGTTTGCACAAAAGAAAGGTATAGATTTTGATGAAATTATTTCTCCTGTTGTTAAAATGACTTCAATTAAGACTATTTTATGTCTTTTGGCAGTAGAATATTTTCATCTTGAACAATTATATGTTAAAACAACTTTTCTCCATGGGGATTTGGAGGAAGAGATTTATATGCAGCAACCACAGGGGTAAGAGGTAAAAGGGAAGGAGAATTTGGTATGCAGGTTTAAGAAGATCTTGTATGGCCTAAAGAAAGATCCAAGGAAGTGGTATTTGAAGTTTGACAGGTTTATGACAGAACAGGGTTATAGTAGATGACATTCTGATCACTGTGTTTATTTCAAAAGGCTAGAAAATGGAAGTTGTATTATCTTGCTATTGTATGTAGATGAAATGCTTGTGCTCAAGAAGAAATTAGCTAATTCATCTGCGATGAAGGATTTGGGTGCTACAAAGAAAATCCTTGGTATGAGAATAACAAGACACAGGAAAAATCGCAAATTGACATTGTCTCGGGGTGAGTACATAGAGAAGGTGTTGGAGAAGTTCAGAATGCAGAATGAAAAACCAGTTATTACACCTTTGGCCAACCATTTCAAATTAACTAAGGAAATGTGTCCCAAGACACAGGAGGAGATAGAATACATGTCCAGGGTCCCTTATTCATCAGTAGTTGACAGCTTGATGAATGCAATGGTTTACACAAGACCAGATATTTCACATGCAATGGGAGTTGTGAGCAGGTATATGAACAATCTAGGTAAAGAACATTGGGAGGAAGTAAAGTGGATTCTCAGGTATTTGAGAGGTACTGCTACTCATGCATTATGTTTTGGAGGTTCAAACACTTTTCTACAAGGATACATTGATTCAGATATGGTAGGTGATAAAGATAACAGGAGGAGCACCATAGGGTATGTTTTTACTATAGGTGGAACAACAATAAGTTGGATTTCGAAACTACAAAAGGTTGTTTCACTTTCAAAAACAGAAGCAGAGTATGTCGTTGCTACAGAGGCTAGTAAAGAGATGATTTGGTTACAAAGGTTTATGGAGGAATTGGGAAACAAGCGGGAGAATAGCAAGTTGTACTCTGATAGTGAGAGTGTCATTCATCTTGCAAAGAAATCAACCTTCCATTCAAATACTAAGCATATACAGTTGAGGTACCACTTCATACGATCCATCTTGGAAGATAGACATTTGAAGTTGGAAAAGATACACACTAGAAAGAATCCTGCAGACATGTTAACAAAGGGAGTAATCAGGGAAAAACTGAGTTCTTGCTCAGTTTCAGTTGGTCTTCAAGAATGAATATGAAGATGAGAAATTTTCCAGGTCCAAGAAGGTTCAGAGTCCATCATATACAGTAGCGGTGGAGCTGTTGAGATCAGTCTCCAAGTGGGAGATTGTTGGTTGTGGAGCTTGATTATCTTCTAGATTCAAAGGTCTTTGTTTTCAGATGTGTTGATTCCCCATGAAGTATTTACAAGCCAGAAGTATGTACACTCTTAAATGCAGGGGAGTGCAGAGGGGGGTTACCTCCTATATAGATTCCATCATATACATCAGCGTTGGAGTTGTTGAGATCAGTCTCCAAGTGGGAGATTATTGGTTGTGGAGCCTGATTATTTTCTAGATTCAGAGGTCTTTGTTTTCAGATGTGTTGATTCCCCATGAAGTATTTACAAGCCAGAAATATGTACACTCTTAAATGCAGGGGAGTGCAGAGGGGGGTTACCTCCTCTGCAGAGTTCAAGGGGGCTATCCCCCTGGCTGGGGGTCCGAGGGCAAGCGGGCCCCCAGCAGGGGTTCGAGGGCAAAGCCACAGAAGGATAATTTTCCTTGTAAAAGTATATTGTAATTTCATTGTAAATCTGGACCGTTCATTATAAGGTCGCAGATCTAACGGTAGAAGTTATGTTAGGGTTTTTTTCCGTAGAAGGCAACCTTCTCTTATGAGGGAAATGTATTGCGGCTATGTATCATGGAGAATATTTTATTTTGAGATAGGATATTGTGAGAGAAAGAGGAGGAAGTTACAGTGGGTTTGTTGTAGGTTGTATCCCTTCATTTGTTGGATAATAATAAAGGAAGGACCTAGCAATTTCTCTGGTGGATGTAGCCCACACTGGGTGAACCACATATATCTATGTCTCTATTGTATTGTGTATCCTTTGTGTTTTATTTCTACATTTGTTTTATTTTATTTCCCCACGATCCTGTTTTTCTAAGATGCGGCTCCTTTCAGATTTTCTTCCAGGGTTTCAAACTTGGAGTGATCCATTCTACACTGAGTGAGGAGATCATTATATTCTTCCTGATCATACAATTTTCCCTTGCCATCCCAAAATGGTGGGAGTCCTTTGATAAACAACTCTTCAAACAAATCCTTAAACTCTTTCACACTTTGATCCATCTATGTTGCCTTGGTTTGAATTGATTTCAATAGGTTTTGTTTAGCAATAACCCTCCTGGCCCATATGATCAATGTAGTTATGTATTTAACTCCAATAGTCTGAATTTTTGTCATAGGAATGGAGTTGAGTAGATTTATGGAATATTATGCCCATTCTGATGGCTTCTTTGTTAAAGTTTCATTTACAACAGTGCACTTGCTTCTGGCTGTGATGGCCATGTTGTCTTTATCATTGATGAAATTCAAATACACTCTGAAATTAGCAGCTCCAATAGTTGTAGAGTCCCAGATGATATGTTTGGATCCCTACAACATGCCTTTTCCTTTTAATATCATCTCAAACTTATCTATCCTTTCCTGCAAGGCTCTATTATCCTTTTTAAATTGATCCATTCTTTCATCCTTTTCTTGCATCTCTTGCTTCAATTTCTCTATGCTCTGTTTTAGCCCTTTGATTTCTCCTTCTTTCAGGATAACTTGTGACATAGCCTGGACAAGTCCTTCAGTGTTTGGCCCAGCTTCTACAGTAGGAGGTACAGCTACAAACATGTTCATCAATTCTTTCTGCTCTTGTGACCACTCCAACTTTTCTCTTTCCAGTTGCAATGCTTTAGCCTTGTAGTCCAATGCCTCTTGACTAAGTGTTTAATTTTATTGTTATAGAGAAACCAATTATGTTGTTTGTGGATGTTATGTGCCAGACATCTTAAATTTCTTTTTTAAGATTTGAATTAATTTGTCTTTCTCATCTAATGAGGATTTCACCCCTTGGGGACCTTCAGATTCCAGCCTCTAGACTTGATTCTACCAATTTCTGATAGATGCTTTTTCTTTCCTCAGCTGCCCTTCCAATTTCATTGCATAAGATGACAGCTTTGAATTCTTCAATATTAAACTTAGGTAATCAGTATACAACTTATCACTAGTGTTCTTATGGAATTTGACCTTGTCTGGAGCACTGATGTTGTCATACCTTATCTTGATCTCAAATACTTTGTCTTCATCTGCATCTGCAACTACAATGTTAAAGTTCCTTTTCTCAATATCCCTTACTGTGAACAAAGAGGATTTATGCTGAGAAATATTTTTCACTTCAAGGACTAAATGCCTCATCTCACCCAGAGCTATGTTTCCCTTCTCAGCATAATGTTTTGCCAAGTCTTCTTTATATTGATAAGCTTCCCCAGATTTTTTAATCAAAGATGTGTTTCTTGCTGCTAAAGTTTCTTGATATGCCTTCACTTCGGAGCTTGATTTCCCTTTCAACCTCTACAGTGCTAGTGCCACTTTACACCATATCTATATTAACCTGTTCTCTGGGCTCTTCCCCCTCCAAATCTACTATTTTTGGAGACTTTGAATTTTCATCTTTTTAGGAGAAGTCTGCTGATCAATGGTGCCCATGGCCTCTGAACTGCTTCTTTTTCTGTAAAAACTCATCTTAGGAACTTTGACTATCAGTTTCTAAGGAGCTTGTTGTGTTTGACTTTGTTGCAGGGTTGCCTCCACTTGTTGTGTTTGAGTTGGTTGTGATATTTCTTCCATATCACCATAGACTTCTAGGTTTTATAGCTTATCAAAACCCTCAATATGTTCATGCTCACAAGGGGCATGTTTGTTCATCAATCTTCTCTTGGATATGATTTGGTGTGGATCATATATTCTTCCCTGCACTTGTGAAAAAAAAAACTCTTTGAGATTTTCTTGAATCTGAGATAAGCATGATATAGTTTTGACAATGAAGGGGCCAGTGATAAAAGGGAATTTGAGGTTGGAGGTTTTGAGAAACTTCAGTAAATGCTCTGTATCAAAGATAATTCTCTCCCTGATGAATTCACAGGCAAAGAATCTGGGGGTCAGAAAAATAGGTAGTAGATAGGGGGATTCATGACAACCATAAACCAATATTATTGTTGAGTGCATGAATAGTACCCAATCCCCCACTATGTTCTCTCGATTTGGTTATAGATAGCCTCTCATGTCATCCAAAAATCTAGGTAGGCTGGTGTTGAAAATCAAGTTGTAAACTCTCGACATGACTTTGTTGATGAAGATAAGAAATGTGATCCTTTTACATTATGTTGATATAAATGATGCTTCATGAAATTATCTCTTATTAGTTTCCAGGAAAATCTTCAGAAAATAGGTGTAATATCTGCAATTCCTTAGAGAGGGAAAATTCACTAGTTGTTTATGGATATTATCAACTATGAATTGATCAAAAATGATGCAGACTGACATACCAGAATCTGAATTAAAAAATACCAATAGGAAACCAAGCTTGACTTCGACCACATGTTTTCCATTGTCTATACCTCAGACTTGACTTAAAAGGGAATAGACCCATTGGACTTCAATAACCATTATACTCGCATTCATTGGCAAAGTCAAACTCTCTGAAAAATGTTATGGTTTGACAATTGTCTGTAAAAACAAGTCTCGGACTTTTGATGGACACTCTTTGTATACCCTAATTATCTTTTCTTTATTGAAAGGTTCAGACACTACAGAGAGAGACTCTTCTATACCGATGGAATCTTGAATTGAAAGACTCTCTACCCTACACATGACCTCAAACCCTTATTTATTTACGACGACTCTTTCTTCATGTGAATAATGTTCGGCGCACCAACCTATGAATTCGGGAAAAAGGAAAGTGATTTCGACAACATACGGCACTATGTTGGCATGGATTGATTCAAGGAATGGTATACACCTTCCTACATTATCATACAAGTTGCTTATGGACACAAATATGGGCGAAATGGTGATTTCAGTATCAAATATGTCTGAATCTTGGTTAATTAGGGCTTCTTCATTCGTCACAGGATCTTGTTCCATTACTGAAGTTATGATAGGATCCATGGCTTCAATGAAAAATATCTAGAAATGAGCGGAAATGGTGTGCAATTGGTGTACTATCGAGATGCATTTGAACGATGGTGGTCGCACCAAGTTTCAAACGGTCCAATTGTTCGAAATAATAATAAACTAAATAACAAATGCCCTTTTATACTTTCCAAATTTTTGGGGCATGAAGAAGTGGTTTGGGGAAACCCTCTTTTCACCTCTAAATGCACTTGGTGGTGCCACGTCTCCCCGAACCAAAACCATGGTTTAGATTTTGGCCCGCTTTCCAAAATTATCCTCCGCGCAGTTTCTCCCCCCAAAATGATCCTCGACCGTCGATATTGCGATTTCACGATCCACGCTGTATCAGGTCCCATATGCTTAGCACTCCCGCCAGATTTAGTTGTTTCCTGCCATATTTAGCCCCTTCTCTAGTTTATGGGGCTTCCAAACCGGTTTAGCACCTTGCCATATCCTGAAATCTCGATTTCACATAAAATAAATTAATGGTGACTAACACATTCTCTATTCACCACATTTATTAGGTGTTAATACTTCTGGTACTACACATGGACTTAAAATTTATTGTATCAAACCCCTTTCGATAAATTCTTGTACCTACCTATTTACTTCTTCACTCTCTATAGGAGTAATTTGGTAAGGGGATTTACTGGGTTGGATTGATTTAGGGGTCAATTCTATTCGATGAGAAATATTCTCATGGGAGGTATACCAACATGCATGTTATTTGAAACTATCTCCTCAAATTAATTCAATAAATTTTGGACCTCAATGGACACAAAAATCTTTTTGTCATATTATTAAACTCTCTTCGACATTATGACCAAACAAAATGTGTCCTTCTCTCATTCATTCAAAAATTCCTTAGTTGGGAAGAATAGTAGCCAATAGCTACTATTGTTGTTATTTTTGTTCATATCTACCATATTTTTCTATTTCATAGGAAACAATCTAAAACCTTACGCATCTTTCACAAATTCATATATATATTCTTCATACTATCATAAAAATATTTATTTCCAAATAGTCGCGGTCCTCCCAGTAGCACATGACAAGCATGCATCTCAATGACATCAAATAGTACTTGATCTCTATACTTATCCATTTGAAAACTTAACATGCATTACTCCATCACAATGACTTGTTGACCCTTATATAGCCATAAAACCCAGTATGCACTAGGATGAGCAATGCACTTTAAATACATATTTTGGATAACCTCCATGGAAACTTGATAGAATATAGAGCACAAGAAAGATGAGAGACAAAATGTTTTGTGGAAAAGGCCTCAATCCATAATCTCTCACTTCGTATTCATTTCAATAATACAAATATATAATACAAGAATGAAACCACCTCAATTTCTCTCACATTAATTGTAATGATCCCAAGCCATTATGCAAGGATCATCACTATTTTGGTGTCTTTTTAAACTTTTTTTGGTTGTGGTATTTCGTCAAACACTTTCCTGATCTACTTTTTAGATGTGTTTATATGTGTGTATGTAGAAAATAACAGAAAGAGATAACCATGGAACATACCTCAACCATATGCAATAAGATAGACAAGCCAAAACATCTCAATTCTTCTTTATTCATAAAATAGAGAAACCTGCTACAATGAAGATGCCTATCTAGAATGCTCAACATATGGCCAAGAAGATAGACAATAGATAAGAGCTGCTACAAAATTCTCCCGCTAATACAAAAGATACCTCCAAAGGTTGAATAAGAAATGAAGATCAATACAAGCAGATCTGAATGCCAAACTCTCCAGTTGAAGAATGCCACGCTCCAATAGAAGGCTGAAACCCTCAATAACTCGGCCCTGCTGCCAAAAGTGTCCAATCACCCTAA
>ML799952.1:202295-227293 GCA_009831015.1 Picea engelmannii | reverse complement strand
CTCGGCCCTGCTGCCAAAAGTGTCCAATCACCCTAAGAAATATGCCAACTGATAGATCAGGTGATGGTAAGAACAACCCAGGTGCCTGAATCTCCAAGATCCCTCTCAATCTCTGTAGATCTGAAATCCCCCACTGAATGGTGTGCCCCACTGGATGACTGAAGCCCTAGATAATTCGGCCCTGCTAAAGGAGGCCTCCAAATTCTCTGAAAATATCCATAAATATAGATCGGGACACTGCAAGTCACTAGGTGAAGTTTCAGGGTCAGATCTGAAGTGTAACCCCTCCAAACGAACTAGATCTGGATCTCAAAAACACCCTCCTTCTCTTCAATTCGCCCCACTGCTCAAGAAACAATCGGAGCCATAAAACTATCTCAGAAAGCACTAGATATGATATCCAAGGCTCTGTAATGAAAACCCAAGTGATATAATCCTCAACGGCCTTTCCAATCTCCTACAGCGAATCTCTCTCCAAGGATGGTGCGCCCCCCTTGCTGGAAAACCCCAATGGTGCGCCCTCCTCCTCTTCCTGTGCCTGTGGCTGTGTAGAACCTCCTGCACTGATGTATATCTGACTAGAATGGTGTGGGAGATTATTGCATCTCTGAGACCAATCTTGGG
Organism: Picea engelmannii; assembly: GCA_009831015.1. NCBI lineage: Eukaryota > Viridiplantae > Streptophyta > Pinopsida > Pinales > Pinaceae > Picea > Picea engelmannii. The sequence goes on along the minus strand of ML799952.1, from coordinate 226,669 downwards.
ACAAGATAGGTGGAATCTTTCACCACCGAATCGTCCTCTAGGGTTTGTTAAGTCAAAACCCTCAAAACCCCCAATGTTGGGCTCACTAGCTAGAAGCCNAAATCAAAATAAGATCATACATGAATGACTGAGAAGAGGCCCTTGCCTTTCCTTTATACTTTTTGGCTCACCTTGTCCCTCCAAAGTGACTTTGATTTTATTAATATTTAATTAATTAATTAAATCACTTTAATTAATTAATTAACCTTTTTACCTTTGAAAAGCTCCTTATCTCTCCTTGTGGCTTCCCTGGCCATTGAAAGTCACTTCTAGCCATCCCATCCCGTAGTGTTACTCCTCCTGATTCCAATGAGCTATTACACTGAGAGGTGCCTCCAAGTAGTGTGCCCAAAATGACCTCTTCAGTGAATTCCATTGACTTATAGCTCAAAATTGTCAAAATCATGGAAATCGTCGGAATGCAACGAAACCAAAGCCAACCTGTGCGGAATGGCTCATAATGATGGAATATGATCATCAATGCAAGTTGGACTCCACAATGCCTCTCAAATACCCCTATACTCGCTCTAGCACCCATCTGGCTACTCTGGTCATCATAAATCTCTGCCCTGTGATGATGTCCCAAAGTGGGGACATTACATTAACACCTCATTGGGAGATAAGGTAGAATGAGGAAAAATAGTAATCTACTAGGAACACACTTAGGATAAAAACCGTATCCTTAAATGTGAAATACATTAGGTGGTGTTCTAGGACTTCATGATTGTATAAGAGTCAGAGGCTAATGTTTTCCCCTCAACCATAAGTACAAAAAATAACACCAACAATGCAGAATAAACTGGTATCATCTACAAGTGTTCATACTGAAACTACTGAGGTGAGCCTCAATGAATAAGTGCTTAAAAAACCGTCGAATTTCGATGCTAAAAAATTTGAAAAATCTCACTGTGAAAACATGTGAGCTAGAATTCCTGTAATTTGTTCACTGATATGAACTCCAATATGATGAGAGTGAACCAAGAGAAGTAAAGCATCTGAAGTATGACATAGCCTTGAAAATTCCTGACAACTCAATCAAATGTAAATATACAATGCAAAAGGATCCAACTATCCTATGTTAGGTCGAATGACCATCCACGTGAACACAGTGTCCACTTAATTTCTCTCAAAACAAACATAACAATCATGTATCTTGTGTATGATTCAATTGCAATACATTGAACCAAATTCTGTCAAAGTCTACCATCTACATACTACAGTTTCCCATGTAGTAAATTTTGTGCCCATCTAGCATATTTTTTTTTGTTAAGTTTTCTTTGTATAGATTGTGGTTTCCCATATGGAATATTCTTTTTTGTTTTCTTTATATATATTTTGGTTGCTCATTTGGCATATTTTTCGTCGAAACTTTTAGTTTGACAACCATTTTCAATTTCCCCCTTTGTCAACTGAAAGGACAGATAATAGGTGGTTTTTGGTTGACCATGAACCATATTCAGTTGATTTATGAAATCCCCCCTGAAGGTGTAGGAGAGTTACATCATTGTACTCCCCCATTTGAGGATCAAGAGAGTACCATAATCATTTCACTATCTGCTGCAAGAAATGTCTTTACTAAAGATTAAATTATTTGGTAAGACTGAAATAATCACTTGGTTGTTGATGACCATTGCCAAGGATCAAGAAACCCATAGTGTAATTATTGATACTAAGAGGGGGATGAATTAGTATCAAGTACAATTTAAAAACATTTTCAAATTATACTCAAACCATTCAATTATATCCAATGATCAATGAACAATAGTATAAGATTTACACCAATACACCACAATACACCATGCACAATATATGAGAAATAATCATTAGTTATTGTTCAAGGGAAATAATGACTTACAAAGGTAGCTACAACTTCCAAATAAAAAGGGAGGGATAAACGTCCAAGAGGAAGATACAATCCTCCAATATAAAGAGAGGGTTGACTTCTCCATCATTGCCCCTTCCTTCCACCCAAGAATATATGAGAGATAATAAAACTTTACATTAAATCATCACCATCAACCAACCATCACATAGAGCCTGATAATGCTTCCTCAGACTTCTTCAACTTCTGTAATTCTTCAATTCTTGGAATACTTTGATCCTGTATATAATATTACTCAATGTATTCTATGAAACTCCTCCAATTTTCACTCCTTGAATCCTCCCCAAAAAGAAGTTATAGAAAGAATGGTAAACTTTATTCAATTCTGGTTTATTCAGGAGAGAAAACTTGTACAGAATTCCCTACACTCAATATTTAACATCAGATTCTAAAACTCGCACACAAGAAACTAAATTCTGTACTATTTCCAATTAAATTTGTCTCACTTCATTTGGATTCTCTATGAATAAGTTATGATTGTTTTACCCGGAACACATGTTTATGACTAGCTTCAGGACTGGTCAAAAACCATGTCTTCCACATAGTGTATCTCCATAATTATAGTGAATAAAGAGCTGAACATTTTACCACGGGTAGCTTGATATGTCTTCTAAATACCATAGCAATTTCACCATCTGAAAAAATTTATAGTGAAAATGGTAAGATGACCTGTAAATAACATACCTTAGAACACATCACCAAAAGACTTCATCCTCCCTTGAAATCCAACCTTCTTTACTTTTGATTTCCACTTAAATTCAACTTGTGTATAAAATGAATGTATAATGATTTTTATTTATACTATTTATGTCACTTCCTTTTAACATTAGGTCCAACCTGACACTTTCTTATTTTGTAATTCTTTACTTTAATTATCTTCAGGGCCTACATGTACTTCCTTCTTCAATTCACTTTGTCATCTTCAAAAATTCATTTCTCCTCAACCATGAGGATCCACGTGACATGCCACCTACCACTAGAAACAACATGATGTATACTATCCATCCATGGGTTTTGTTTCTGCATGTACATTTTCCTTCATGTCCAAATACCTTCATCAATATTACGGTCCAAAACCAATGACTAGGGTTTAAATCAATGACAACAACCAATATTCCAACAATATCCCCCTTTGTCATTGATGGAAACACTCATTCTCTCCCCATAATCATGATCCCAATTTATCTCCCCCTTTGACATCAATGGCAAAGGGTAGGGCTGCACCCCCTGAGTTTAATGACAAAAGGTAACTCTCTTCTTTGGGGTTGTTCCCCCTGAACATGTGACACTCAATAATACTGCATCCTTATTTTTGGTCTTTGGGACTTTTTCTTCCTTGGAATACTTGTGTGTGGATTTTGTCTTCTCTCTCTTATTCATTTCTAGGATGTATATGTTATTTGGTATTCTTGTTGCAGTTGCAAAAAATCTTCCTAATTTATTTTCTCTGATTTTACATTTTTGGGAGTCAAACGTAAGAGTGTATCCTTGCTCACACATTTTACTAACACTGAGTAGATTATTCTCCAAGTCTTCAACCAATAGGACATTCTTTTCTTTTACATTTTTTCTTCCAAGCTCTACTACACCTTCTCCAAGTATTTTGGCAAATGAGTCATCTCCAAATGCAACATTGCCACCCTTTCTCTTCAAACTGATGAATTTGTCTTGATCCCCGATCATGTGTGAAGAACATCCATTGTCTATGTACCATTCATATTCTTCTTTACATTATTCATAGGTCAATGCTATTCGACAATATGCATTGTTTGGAATCTCTTTCCTTCTCCATATAGGGACATCTTCATTCATATATTTGCAATCTCGTGCTTTGTGACCAAGATAATTACATTTGTAGCATACAATATTTTTTTCCATCAATGGGGAAAATGAATTATAACTTATGTTGAAAAATCCAAGATTATTTCCATATCTTCTATTTACACCATTTATGTTTCTTGCGTATTTGTTCATTTCATTTATTCTGTAATTAATTTCCTTATGTCCAAAATTTTTGCAAGTATAACAATGACCAAGAAAGAAATTTTGATACCTTGGAGTAAGTGACCTTCTTTGTGATGTATTCCATATGAATTCATGATCTAACCTTCTATAGTTTCCTTCAATTGATTGAAGCTTCTTTGATTCCTGAAGGTAGGAGGTCTGCTGGGATATTCATCTCTTTTGTAATCATTCCTTCTTTCTGGTATCTTGGTCCACTTCTCATCAACTGTCTATGTATCTCTTTCTTCAACCTTCTTTTGGGTATTTTCATCTTCTTTGTATGAAGTTTCACCCATGCATCCAATATGTGTTAAGTATTTTGGCACCTGAGATTTTCTTAAGCTCTTCCTCAATGGGATAACTTCTTGTTCAAGTTTCTCACAATCTTCTTCTTTCTTCATCATTTGGACATTCCTTACTTCTCCTATTCTTCTTTCTTCTCTGAGTAGAGTTTTCAAGGAAATGGTTTCTTCTCTTAGTTTCTCAAAGTCTTCTAATTGTTTCTTCAAGCTTACAACTATCTTTTCACAACTACGCAATTCACTTCTTATTTTTCTATGCATGTCTTTGAGCTTGCTATTTTCAATCTCAACATACTTCAATTTTTTAAGATTCTCATCTTCTTGTTGAATAATTTATACTTCATGATTTTCTTATCCTTCATTGGAATTTTATTCTTCAGTGTCATATATTTCAATCCTTGGATGAGGAAATTCAAATTCAACATGTCCTACTCCTTCACAATTAAAGCAAAATAATTGACCTCTAAATTCTTCCTTGAAATCTGAGATGTTGTAATTTCCTTCAACTTCTTCTTCTTATTATTTTTCTTATTCCCTTGCATAAAGGTATTATAGCTTGTCTCAAATCTCTTTTGATGATTCACATGATCCCACCTTGGATTTCACTTAATCTGGCAATCCATCCACGATGGTATCTATTGCCAATTTGTTGTTCCTTTTTGCTTCATTCTGAGCTGCAGTCTTCGGTTTCTTCAAAGCATTGTATTCTGAAGCAACTGAGAACCAAACATATGCCCCAAGAGCTCTCAAGTAAGTTTCCATTCTATTACTCTAGTATTCAAAATTGCTTCCATCAAATGGTGGAATCCCATTTGGAATTTTGTCTTCCATTTCTTCTTAGGATCTTCCTTCTAGTGGTTAAAATATACTGAAGGTAACCTGCTCTGATACTAATTGTTGATATTGAGAGGAGGGTGAATCGGTATCAAGTACAATTTAAAAATATTTTCAACTTATACTTAAACCATTCAATTATATCCAATGAGCAATGAACAATAGAATAAGAATTACACCAATACACCACAATACACCATGCACAATATATGAGAAATAATCAATAGTTATTGTTCAAGGAAAGTAATGACTTCCAAAGGTAGCTACATATTCCAAATATAAAGGGAGGGATAAACCTCCAACAGGAATATACAATCCTCCAATATCAAGAGTGGGTTGACTTATCCATCCTTGCCCCTTCCTTCCACCCAAGAATATATGAGAGATAATAAAAATTTACATTAAATCATCACCATCAACCAACCATCACATAGAGCCTGATAATGCTTCCTGAGACTTCTTCACCTTTTGTAATTATTCAATTCTTGGAATACTCTGATCCTATAGATAATATTACTCAATTTATTCTCTGAAACTCCTCCAAGTTTCACTCCTTGAATCCTTCCCAAAAAAAAGTTATAGAAAGAATGGTATACTTTATTCAATTCTGGTTTATTTAGGAGAGCGAACTTGTATAGAATGCCCCACGCTCAATATTTAACATCATATTATGAAACTTGCAGAGTTACTTACTTATTCAATCGCTCCATGCTTGGAAGACACTTTTTCCAATTGAGAACTTAATCTTACAGAATACTCGCGTTATGAAACAATGATTACTCCAGTTTTATTCTCTATTTGATTATGATACCGACAGTCCATTGACAACCCGAGACAGTGATCCCAAGATTACATGTCCGACGAGCTTAGTGCAACAGAAGAATCAGTGAGAGAAGTACTTTCTCTCTTAAGGACATAAAGAGTCATGTCAGAAAGAGGGATGTTCACTGGAGTCCAAGACTCATTGTCGAGAGGTGTGGAAGCCTCCCCATCGACTGCTCGAGCTGGAACATCTCGAGCCGACGCAGAGTTGAGAAATAAGAATAGGGACGACGCAACCAACACAAAGTTAGTGCCAACCATCCTACTAGCCTACATTCCCCCTCTAAGTGGTGATATTAATAGGGATAGTGTCCCTAGAGACTTTGAATACACCCTAGTCCTTGCATATCTACCGAAAGGAGTTCGCACCTACCACGCAGATAAAGACAAGGTTACAGTATTGAAGTTTTGTGACTTCAACCTGGGAGACCGTAAAGCCTACAGCATGCTCACACCATATAAGTACTTAATGAGGACTAAGGGTTGGAACTCGAAGATCGTCCCTTAGCAATGGATGATGAACCTTTTGCAGTTTACTTTGCTCAATGTTATGAAGATACTGCACTTTGGCAGACATCAAGAGGTGATTGCTTGTGTGAAATTATTGCTAGAAAGTTACCATGGAGGATTCTTGTGGTTAAACTATCACATAACTATTGATCCAACGATGATCAACAGGATTATCAGGCTTAGCATGCAGGGTCTATGATCCCCATGAGTACTACCCTAGAAAGACCATGGACTGCGCTCTTTCAAAAAAGATTAAAGAGGCTTATGGAAATGTTGAAAAAGGCGTGCGAGGTTACAAGGTAGCCTCTATAGAGAGTGGTGTAGTGCACCTCACATGTCAGCCGATATAAGGGAAGATGGTACGTCAGAATAGACCTACACAAGTATACATCTTTGTAGTTGACCTCGCGGGGAAGTGCGTGGAGGGACTACAAATGAATTGGGAAAAATATTTGGTCAATCAACTAGAAATTGACTGTAGAGAAGCCCAGGACCAGGGACATGAATTCCACTTTAGCTGGATGCTAATATTGATCACCTTTGTTGCATGTGAGCTACCAAAAGGCGTAACCTTCCCCGAATTCAACCCATTCAAACCATTAGTTGCAAAGTTTAGTACCTTATGGTACTCGATGGACATGAGCAAGCAGTGGAAATCAAATGCCATTTTTCACAGATACTATAACCAACTGAAAGAAACCATAGGGGGTGAACCTTGCATAACCCCGAAAACTTTACAAAGGTTCTAGCCTTTGATAATGTTCAGCGCGGACCGCCACTTTATATACCTAACTCCATGCGCTAATGAACACCAAGAACAACTTTATTCCTATTATAAGTTGACCGAAGAAGACCTAGAAGAAATCACCAAGGAATGGTCGACAGACCTCCTTGTTCCAGTAGATCCAGTGGAAATTTCAGATATTGACAGCCCAGAAGCTGCGCGTGACACACCTGGGCCCAGTACGATGAAGAAGACAAAGGAAACAAAGAAGCTTGAAGAGGTTCAGGATGTAGATAGCTACTCTATAAAGACAGCTTCCATCACACTCGATCAAGAAGGTAACAACGACGACCTAGAGGAAGTCAAACAACAACCAGAATAAGAATTCGAAGTTCCAAAGAAGAGAAAAGGGTCACCTTCGAAGTCTTCCTCTAAGAAGAAAGCAAAAGCGATCGTGACCAAGATGAAGACCATGCTCAACCCCGATAACTTTAGCTTTCTCCTCGCAACTTTGAATGAAGCCATAGAAGAAATTAAAGAAAAGAAGGAGGCCAAGAAACATACGATGTACAAAAAAATTGAAGTCGAGCTCTAAGGAGTACAGTGAGCACTTCAGTATAACTGCACAGTCTCCACTGTGCCCATACCAAAAGGAACAACAGAAGCAGGAGATGAATCAGTTCAACTCTACAGGATTTTCAACATAGTCGAAGTACTCCTTTGGAAAGAGGAAGAAGTAATAGCGCAGGCCACCCAGGCCCTAAAGAAAGCATAGGAGGAAATCATAGAGTAGCGCTGAGCTGCACAGAAAGAGAAGGAGGCCATCCAAGAGAAATTTGATAGAGACAAAGCAAAAATCCAAAAGGAGAAGGAGCAACTTCTCGCAAAGCAAATCAGAATCGAAGAAGTTGTCACCAGATCATTTTGCTCAGTAACTGGCTTCGAACAAAAGGTTGAAGAACCCATAGATCGTCAAGTGATGAAGCTTGTTGAAGTTATTCAACAACTGCAGCAAAGAGTCATGGACGTAAAGCTTCAGATCATCCCAAGTACCCCGCAAGAAGAGAATGACCAGCGAGAAATAATTGCTCGGGGTACAGTAGAAAGGATTAAAGAAATCACTGAAGAATGCAAACAACTAAGTACCAGAAGTGCACAGATACATGAGAACCTGATCGAGTACACGGAATTACATAAACTGGAGTCGAAGCTCTAGGAGGTGAAGCAGAATGAAAATAGACTTCATATGCAGTTGAAGGCCCTATCAACTATAGAGAAAATGAAGTGATCCCATGAGAAACGTATCGCACAGCCGCAGATCCACATGATCCAGATCAAGGTCATGGAAGTGACGCAACAACTTCAACCTTTGCAGGATAAGGCATGTCAACTATTTTTAGAGATTGAGAACCAAGGGACAGAGCTACAACATATCGTGATTATAGCAGAGAAGCACCTAGAAGGACCAGTCAATAATGCATTCATCCAGGAGTTCGTCGAGTAGGAGGAAATCGCAAAGCAGAAGGTCAAAGCAGCTCGAGCCAAGCTAGAAGCATTTGAAGTGGAACTGGACAGACCTAAGTGACTCAAGACGAGTCACAGGTGAGTGTTGGGGGCCTGTTGGCCCTTGACCAAGTTTTGAGGAATACTTGGTCATATTTGACCATTTTCAGTACTCCAACATCCAGTCGGATAAGGAGCGCATGGCGAAGAGGAAATCACAGGATTTCTGCCCCTTTTTTGGGATTTTTGTGATTTTTGTGATTTTTGGGAATATTGTAATGGGAAAGGGATATTGGCCCGTATTTAGGCCTTTTGTATGTATAAATATAAGGGTAGGATATGCGTATAAGGGGTGTGTGTGTGGGTGTGTGTGATGTAAAGTGAATGGCTTAGTGCACAAAGTAGATCTATGTGATCAGACTTCTGTGTGGCTGTAAGAGATTTTTGCCTACTGTAAGTATTGTAAGTGTTGAGTACATGGGTCAAGGGAGGACTTAGTACTTGGATCTACCCGAGGAAAGAGGATCTAGCGAGGTGCGTAGATCTCTGGTCCTAGGCGGGATAGGATCTTGAAGGATTTGTGTTGTAACTTGGTTTATAGAAGATAATAATAAAAGAAGACTTTGTGGACATAGCCCCAGGGTGGGGGTGAACCACGGTAACTCTGTGTATTGTGTTGATGTGTTTGTCTCTCTCTTTCTAAGTGATCTGATAGGTTTAGATAGATCTATTGATGTTTTGTTCTTATGAGATATGAATGCATACTAGATATGATACATAAGATGTTAAGTGCTTAGTATATTAAGTATAACCTATTTATCATTGTTAAGTGTTAGATCTGAGTAATTATTGCAGTGCTCTGTGCTTTCTACGAAGTGTATTAATGAATGTATGTTAAGGAATAATTGATGCTAAGTGCGTTGTAAGCAAGATAATCTCATATCTGTGTCCCAGCTAAGGTTGCAGACATCTGAGTCCTGCAACCACCCCTGCCTCTACCTCGGGTGAGACTTCATCTGCTTCGCAGGTGTTGCCGAAAGGGCTAGTAGTTAGGGCTTTGTTGGTGAACTCTTGAGCGTTGAAACTTGGGTCTGCCCCTGTGCCAACAAATGGCTCTGTTGTCGAAACCTGAAACTGTGATTGCTGGGAACTGAAGAAGAAAAGGCTTTGTGCAAAATAAGCTCGGTGCGTAGATTTGTTTCCCTAGTGCGCAGTGTTATGTTTGACCTATGAAGCTTTGTGCCAAGAAAGAGAGGTCATATCTGAAGAAGAGAGGTCAGATCTGAAGAAAATAGGTCAGATTTGAAGAAAAGAAGTCAAGTCTGCGAAGAAAGAGGTCAGATCTACAAGAAAAAGGTAAGATATGTAAGATTTGTGCTTTGATAAAGGTTAGAATAGTTAAAAGTCTTAGATCTGGAAGCTTTGTTCTCTGTATAAGTAAGATAAGTGAAATTTTTATTTTTCTAAAGCATGGATCTAGGTATGTTTGATAGATTCTATCCTAGCTTCAAAACTAGGGCATTAATAGATGAAAGAAAGTTTGATATGAATAGATCTGATAAGTATAGTGATAGATATGTTATACCTATGCATCGAAAGAATGTTTGGACTAACAAGTGGATGCAAGATCCTAGAAATATTTTTTTGTAGACTAGTCACCATGATCTTGGTGCGTAGTACAGAAGGAGTTGGGGAACATCTAAACGAAAAAGAGGATTAACCCTCTGTTATAGTTGCATAAGACTAGGACATCTTGCTAAGGAATGCCCTGGGAGAAGACCTAGTTTCCCCTGTTGTAAGGCTATGGACCATGAAGTATTGGATTTCCCTAGAATGATTTCTAGGCTTGAGAAGATGAATAGGGAGAAAGAAACCCCTGAAGGAGATCAAGAGACCAAGATTATAGCAGAATCCCAGAAAGAATCAGAAAATATATTGCTACAGATGAAAGATACCTTGAATGACCACCAACATGTTAGGCTATCAGAGATCTTCAAAGAAAAGGAGAAAATCAAAGCAAGAATAGGGGAGTTTGACATTGACTATACTCTTGATGAAGAAACACAAGTGAACATTATTCCAGAAAGAACTTGGGAAGCATAGGAAAGCCTGCCATGATCCCTTCCCTGGGAGGAACAAGTTTCTTCAGAGGAAATCTAGTAAACCTATGTGGAAGGCTCGCCCGGATACCTATGACTGTCAAGGGAACTTCGACAAAGGAAGACTTTGAGATCATTAAATTTGTTGAAGACAATGCCCTATTTACCATGCTCATAGGAAAACCCTGGATTGATAGAGAATAAGCTAGACGAAAGGAAGAAGAGAAACTTTTGGAACAGAAGAAGCAAGAATTAAAAGACTTTATGACCAGAAGGATAGAGCACTTGATTGAAGAATAGAAGACCAGATTGCAGATATTCAATATTAGCAACTCCGATGTCGAAGATAAGAGCACACTTGAGGATCTGCAGAAGATAGAGTTACCTATTTTTTATACAGAAGAAGTATTATCAAGGAACCCTAGGAAAGACTTTCAACAGTGCGAAGTAACTAAGACCACAGAAGATAAACATCAGAATGGTAAAAGGATTACTGAGATGAAGCTCACTGGGAAGAAGGCTAGGAAGTTAAGAAATAAAAGGGATAATACTATAAGGTTACAAGAGGTTCTAGAGGACACTTCCCAGCGAGAAGAATTGCAGAATTGGAGCTTCACCGAGATATCAGAATAACGACATAGAGTAATTCGCCATGACGAAGCAATATAGTCGTTGGAACCGATATACCCTTTCAACCGCCGCTCCAAAGATATCGAAAAGAAGTTATAGGTTACCGCTAGACCATTGGACCTCACCTTAATGGATAGATCAATGGTCATGGAAGCTTCATATCTATTGCAAGTAGTTTGTTGCAGAGTTACTTACTTATTCCATCGCGCCATGCCCGGAAGACACTTTTGCCAATTGAGAACTTAAGCTTATAGAATACCCGCATTATGAAACGATGATTACTCCAGTTTTATTCTCTATCTGATTATGGTACCGACAGTCCATTGACTACCCGAAACAGTGATCCCGATCTTACATGTCCGACAAGCTTAGCACAACAGAAGAATCGGTGAGAGAATTAATTGCTAGCTGAAGGACAGAAAGAGTCATGTCATAAAGAGGGATGTCCACTGGAGTCCAAGCCTCATTTTCGAGAGGTGTGGTAGCCTCCCCATCGACTGCTCGAGCTGGAACATCTCGGGTCAGTCTAGAGTTGAGAACTAAGCATAGAGACAATGCAACCAATGCGAAGTTAGTGAAAACCATCCTACCAGTCTACATTCCACCTCTAAGTGGTGATATTAACAGGGATAGTGTCCCTAGATACTTTGAATACACCCTAGTCCTTGCATATCTACCGAAAGGAGTTTGCACCTACCGCACAGATCAAGACAAGCTTACAACATTGAAGTTTTGCGACTTCAACCTGGGAGACCATAAAGCCTACAACATGCTCGCACCATCTAAGTACTTAATGAGGAATAAGGGTCGAAACTCGAAGATCGTCCCTCAGCAATGGACAATGAACCTTGCGCAGTCCACTCTGCTCAATTTTATGAAGATACCGCACTTTGGCAGACATCAGGAGGTGATTACTTGTGTGAAATTGCTTCTAGCAAGTTACCACAGAGGATACCTGTGGTTAAATCGTCGCATAACTGTTGATCCACTGCTGATCAACAGGATTATTGGGCTTATCATGCAAGGCCCTAATCCCCATGAATACTACCTTGGAAATACCACGGATCGTGCTCTTTCACAAAAGATTAAAGAGGCTTATGGAAATGTTGAAAAATGCATATGAGGTTACAAGGTAGCCTCTATTGAGAGTGGCGCAATGTGCCTTGCATGTCACCTGATCGCAGGGAAGATGGTATGTAAGAATAGACCTACACAAGTATCAATATTTGTAGTTGACCTTGTGGGGAAGTGCGCGGAGGGACTACAAATGGATTGGGCAAAATATTTGGTCAATCAGCTAGAAATTGACTGTAGAGAAGCCTAGGACCAGGGGCATGAATTCCACTTTAGCTGGCGGCTAACATTGATCTCCTTTGTTGCATGGGAGCTACCAAAATGTGCAACCTTCCCCGACCTCGACCCATTCAAACCATTAGCTGCGAATTTCAGTACCTTATGGTACTCGATGGACATGATGGCAATCAAATTCCATTTTTCATAGATACTATAACCAACTGAAAGAAACCATATGGGGTGAACCTTGCATAACCCTGAAAACTTTACAAAGGTTCTGGCCTTTGATAAATTTCAGCACAGACCGCCACTTTATATACCTAACTCCACACGCTAGTGAACACCAAGAACAACTTCAGTCCTATTATAAGTTGAACGAAGAAGACCTAGAAGAAATCACCAAGGAATGGTCAGCGAACCTCCTTGTTCCAGCAGATCCAGCGAACATTTCAGATATTGACAGCCCAGAAGTTGCACAGGACACACCTGGGCCCAGTAAGATGAAGAATACAAAGAAGACAAAGGAAACAAAGAAGCCTGAAGAGGGTCAGAATGTAGATAGCTACTGTGTAAAGACAACTTCCATCACACCCGATAAAGAAGGTAACATCGATGACCTAGAGGAAGTCGAACAACAACCAAAAGAAGAAGTCAAAGTTCCAAAGAAGAGAAAAGGGTCACCTTTGAAGTCTTCCTCTAAGAAGAAAGTAAAATCAATCATGAACAAGATGAATACCATGCTCAACCCCGATGACTTCATCTTTCTCCTCACAACTTTGAATGAAGCCATAGAAGAAATTACAGAAAAGAAGGAGGCCAAGAAACAGACGATGCACGAAAGAATTGAAGTTGAGCTCCAAGGAGTGTAGTGAGCACTTCAGTCTAACCACAGTCTCCACTACACCCATACTAGAAGGAACAACAGAAGTAGAAGATGAATCAGTTAAACTCCGCAGGATTTTCGACAAAGTCGAAGTACGCCTTTGGAAAGAGGAAGAAGTAACATCGCAGGCCACCCAGGCCCTAAATAAAGCACAGGAGGAAATCATAGAGCAACGTTGAGCTACACAACAAGAGAAGGAGGCCATCCAAGAGAAATTTTATAGAGATAGAGAAAAAATCCAAAAGGAGAAGGAGCATCTTCTCGCGAAGCAAATTGGAATCGAAGAAGTTGTCACCAGAGCATTTCGCTCAGTGACAAGCTTCGAACAAAAGGTCAAAGAAACCTTAGACCATCAAGTGATGAATCTTGCTAAAGTTATTCAGCAACTGCAGCAAAAAGGCATGGACTTAGAGCTTCAGATCATCCCAAGTACCCCACAAGAAGAGTGCAACCAGCGAGAAATAACTGCCCAGGGTACAATAGAAAGGATTAAAGAACTCACTGAAGAATGCAAACAACTAATTACCAGAAGTGTGCAGATACATGAGAACCTAACCAAGTACCAAGAATTACATAAACTGGAGTCGCAGCTCCAGGAGGCGAAGTAGCATGCAGATAGACTTCAGATGCAGTTGAAGGCCCTATCAACTATAGAGAAAATGAAGCAATCCCACGAGAAACGTGTCGCACAGCAGCAAATCCACATGATCCAAAGCAAGGTCATGGAAGTGATGCAACAACTTCAACCTTTGTAGGATAAGGCATATCAATTATTTTTAGATATTGAGAACCAAGGGACAGAGCTACAACAGGTCATGATTATAGCATAGAAGCACCTAGAAGGACCAATCAATAATGCACTCATCCAGGAGTTCGTCGAGTAGGAGGAAATCGCAAAGCAGCAGGTCGAAGCAGCTTGAGCCAAGCTCGAGGCGTTCGAAGTAGAACTAGACAGACCTGAGTGACTCAGGACGAGTCACGGGTGAGTGTTGGGGGCCTGTTGGCCCTTCCTTGACCAAGTTTTGAGGAATACTTAGTCATATTTGACCGTTTTCAGTACTCCAACATCCAATCAGAGAAGGAGCGCATGGCGAAGAGGACATCACGAGATTTCCGTCCCTTTTTTGGGATTTTTAGGATTTTGGGGAATATTGTAATGGGAAAGGGATATTGGCTCGTATTTAGGCATTTTGTATGTATAAATAGAAGGGTAGGAGATGCGTATAAGGGGTGTGTGTGATGTAAAGTGAATGGCTTAGTGCACAAAGTAGATATATGTGATCAGACGTTTGTGTGACTGTAAGAGCTCTGTGCCTACTGTAAGTATTGTAAGTGTTGAGTACATAGGTTAGGGGAGCACTTAGTACTTGGATCTACCCGAGGAAAGAGGATCTAGCGAGCTGCGCAAATCTCTAGTCCTAGGCGGGGTAGGATCTTGAAGGCTTTGTGATGTAACTTGGTTTATAGAAGATAATAACAGAAGAAGACTTTGTGGACGTAGCCCCAGGGTGGGGGTGAACCACAGTAACTCTTTGTATTATGTTGATATGTTTGTCTCTCTCTTGCTATGTGCTCGGATAGGTTTAGATGGATCTATTGATGCTTTGTTCTTATGAGATATGAATGCATCCTATATATGATACATAAGATGCTAAGTGCTTAATCTATCAAGTATAACATGTTTATCATTGCTAAGTGTTAGATCTGAGTAATTACTGCAGTGCTCTCTTCTTTCTGTGAAATGTATTAATGAATGTATGTTAAGGAATAATTGATGCTAAGTGCACTGTAAGCAAGATAATCACATATCTGTATCCCAACTAAGGTTGCAGACATCTGAGTCCTGCAACCACCCCTGCCTCTACCTCGAATGAGACTTCATATGCTTCGCAGGTGTTGCCGAAAGGGTCGGTAGTTAGGGCTTTGTTGGTGAGCTCTTGAGCGTTGAACCCTGGGTCTGCTCCTGTGCCAACAAAAATTTATAGCGAAAATGGTAAGATGACCTGTAAATAACATACCTTAGAACACATCACCAAAAGACTTCATCCTCCCTTGAAATCCGGCCTTATTTACTTCTGATTTACTCTGAAATTCGACTTGTGTATCAAATGAATGTATAATGATATTTATTTATACCATTTATGTCACTTCCTTTTAACATTAGGGCTGACCTGACACTTTTTTATTTTGTATTTCTTTTCTTTAATTATCTTCAAGGCCTACATGTACTTCCTTCTTCAATTCACTTTGTCATCTTCAAAAATTCATTTCTCCTCAACCATCAAGATCCACGTGACGTGCCACATACCACCGGAAACAACATGATGTATACTATCCATCCATGGGTTTTTTTTCTACATGTACATTATCGTTCATGTCCAAATACCTTCATCAATATTGCGGTCCAAAACCAATGACTAGGGTTGACATCAATGGAAACAACCAATCTTCCAATAGTAATTTTAATGTTGTATATTTATTTAATGTCGAACATGTATTTGATGAATGATTTGAATTTATGGAATTCTGAGAAGGATGTTGATCAAAACACTTACTCTCCATGTGACCAACTCGATTGCAATGTTGGAATTTAACATTCTAATGCTGAATTGGAACATGGAAAGTTAAATCTTCTTGTTATATTCTTTTTATTCTTGATTTATTCATAAGGTATGATGAGGCTTAGAAAGAGAAAGATGAACTTGTTCATGCACAACTTCATCCTCATCTGCACTTGTATTTGAAGTTGGCTCAATGATTTTCTCTTGCATTGAATGTTAATTTGCATCATCATTATCATCGTCATCGAAAAGTGGGTTGTTCAAAATACTTCACTGATTGTTGATTTTTGAGATCCTTGGTTTCATCATTCAATAGTTGGTGTTGAGATTGTAGAAAATGGATCTTCATTTGCATGACTCACAAACATGTGATAAAAAATTTCAATGTTTAATTGGTTAGTATGACTAAATTGTTCTCAGTTGTTTCTAATAAAGTTTCCAATAAGGAAACCAACTACATGATTTTGGCCATCACTATTCACACTTGCTTATACCCGCTCACTTGAACTCTCTTACTTGAATTTTTTCACTTGAACTCACTCACTTTCACTTCACAATCACTTGATTTTTCTTCTAGGACGTTAATGGTGTTAGATACTACTAAAAATGCACCCCAACTCATGATTAATACAATTATTTGAGTTTCAATTACTCAACCTTGTCAATTTTGACTCAGAATTTCAATGAGGACTCATAAATACAATGACTCAATTAAGTATTGGGTGTCTGGTTCAACCAAGAATGCACTTGACATAATTCAACTCTATTTTGAAACTTAAACAAAAAGAAATATTGTAAATATAATTCAACTTGATCAAGTAATCTTACAAAGAACATTGTTTGCAAGTTACAACTGAACTTCAAATGCTTCATGATGTGTTGAGTTCATAAAATTCTCCTTTCATCATTAGTTTGATTTGTCCATTGTTGATATGGTCGACAACTTGAATGCTTGATTAGATGTTACATCTTCTCGATTACATGTACTTGATTGTATTAATTTGTTCTTGAATTTTTATGTACTATGTGTGTGTTTTTTTTAATAAAAAATTACAATTATGTTTATGTGAAAACTAGACATAAAAAATAAGTAGCATCAAGAATCAAAAAATATATGCACCATCACAAATGTACACCCTTATTCAATTTCATGTGGATCAAGGTTACATGCACCACCAAAAACTTGATTTTATTATATATCCCTTTTGCAATGTCAACAATCAAAATTTAACACTTAAGACCACAACTAGGAATTCACCTTATAAAAAATAGCCTCATTTGCTTGTAACCCTTTTCGACTTTTGAGAAAAACACATCTAATGGTTTTTTTAAAATAACATGCTAAAATAATTATCCATGTCACTATGAGCCACTTTGAGTGAAACTTTAAATAGCAAAAATGACTAGCTCTTCAAAAGATAGTGACCAACCGTAAAGGTCCCACTTCATTTATGTCCCAATTCAATTTTTAACTCATTTTTAACCTACCTCGTTTTAATATAAGAATTAGTGACTACGCACTTGCATTGTACATGTGGATGAATAATATCAAAAGAAAGTAGGTTACTTATTTGTCTTGAAATATCCTAGTGATCCAAAGAGTTTGATGTGTTGAAGTCTCAAAGTCCATTTCTATGCTCGACGACTTCGCTACGGATTCATGGAGCCATTGTTTGATTGAGATTTCTTGAGTAATTGTGAATGGGTAATTTTTTTGAATCTGCATGTGGAATGCACAAAAATGTTGCATATATCCAATGTAGTTGTGCTTGCTAGGGTTGAATGGTGCCACATGTTGATGCTTTCTAACCAAGCATTAGATTTCCTCTAGAAATTGTGTGTTCAAGAAGTTCCAATATCGATATCATTTTCACAGAACAAAAGTGGATCTAGATGTAGCTTCAATGAAAAATATCATACCTTTTCACGTTCTTATCTGTACGATTGTAGTCCACCACTATCAAAATGATCCAACCAACAATGACTCTCTTCATCAAAGCATTGTGAAGAATGCTCCCTAGATCTCCTTATGGTGGTGTTGTGCCTTCAACAACTCCCATTGAATTTTCTTATTATGGGTGATCCAGGTGGATCTTGGTGGCCATCCACCTTTTCCAATGAATCAACGTTTTCAAGCTTGTGGTTTTGATAAACCACAATATTCACCATTTTGATGGTGAATGTAATGTAATGCCATCTCCATTTATTAATTACAGACATCATGTAATGATTTCCTAGTGGTCTTATGTACATTCCTACATTATATTGTTAAGGCATTGGATCCCATTAAAACTTCGCAGTTAAGCACACTCGGGCTAGAGTAGTATTGGGATGGGTGATCATCCTAAAAGTCCTATTGTTTTACATCCCTATGGAATTTCGTAAACTTAGACCAATTTATCCCACATGCATCACAGGAATTATTCTCCTCTCACTCTCTCACATATAATTGATGTGAAGGAGGTCCTTTAAGTATGCAATGGAGTGTGATGTAATGATTATTTGTGAATGAGTGTAGTCAACATCTCTTTCTCTTCAAGATAATCTACCACCATTCTAACTAGTTTCTATACTACATTATTTTTCTATTTTATTCATTAATAGAAATTGTGTTTCATTGCATTTATGTGTTCTCTACTATATTTTTGTTTATATCTAATTTTGTTCTCATCGTAATCCAGATCAGTGGTATGAAATTAGTTTGCTCCTTGTTGTTTCTCAGAGCATGTCCCCAATGAGGTCAGGATATAGAGAGTTGGGTCTCGAGCTAGTTTCTCTTGAGGACAACCACTCTCCATAGACCAAGAAACCTCTCATGGCGAAAGAAAAGAGAGACAAAGGAACAAGAGACCCTTTCAAGACATTGCTCAAGGAATATCTCATGTGATAGATGAACGAGATGATGGAAAAATTCACTCAAGTCCTTCGACGACTACTGATGGCGACGAAGACATATTAAAAAAGAAACAATTTTAGAGGTACAACACCCTTCAAGGTACAATTCAAATTTCATATCCCCTTATTTCAAGGCTAGATAGATGCATATTCTTTAGAAAAATGGTTGAATCTGTTGGAATGTTATTACTCTATCCAAAAAAAATCCAAGAGTGAAAATATCACCTTTGAAATATTTAAATCCCTTCCCCATATCAGGGCTTGGTGGGAAGGTAACTAAGAGAGAACACACTTGGCCAACATTTGTAGATTCCCTCAAGGAGGATTTGTACCCTATCAAAAACTATGATGAACAATACATGATATGGATGACTCTTCATCAAAAAAGAGACCAGACGGTGCTAGAGTACACTAACATATTTCATACCTTGTGCTCAAATATGGGTATCAAAGAATCTGAGTGGCGCCTATTTTTTAAGTAATGCAATGGTATGCACAATAACATTCAAACATAAATAGATTTCTTGGAAATATCCTCATTGGGAGTTGTTTATCAATATGCAATCAAAATTGAGCAGAAATTCAAGTAGTGGAGTAAGCGAGAGTTTAGGTTTGAAAATATGTCACAAGGGAAGAACAGAAAAGGAAACCCCAAATCACAAAACAATGGAAAAATAAAGGAGATTCAATATCAAGAAAATCAGACCAAGCAACTGGGTAAGAAGGGTGATAAGAAAGACACCATAAAGTGGTGTGAGTTCCACAAAATCCCCTAACACAACACCGATGGATGTCGCTTGAAACATTCATTGGTGGTCGAGCTCAAAGAAAATGAACTAGAACCTAACTTGGACTATGAATCAGAGCACAATAAAGGGAAACATATCATCGATGCAGAACCCACTACTACCATCGCAGCCACATAAATACAATCGAAAGAACTAGAGGATCTTGAGGAGGGGGAGTGCCTCTTCCACTCATAGATGTGGGTAAAGGGGACCCCATTTCATTTCATTGTTGACAATGGGAATCATAATAACCTAATCTCAACCTAGGTTGTCAAGATATTGAAGCTACCAACAATGCCACTCCCCCAACCATACACCATTGGATGGTTGAGATGAGGACGAGACATCTGCGTCAACCAACAATGTCACATGTCCTACGGCATAAATCTCTTTAAGGATGAGGTAATATGTGATGTTTCCCCACTTGAAGTCTATGATGTTATTTTAGGACAACCATATATATGGAAATGTCACAATATTTATGAGTCTCGACCCGACAGTGTCATTATTACTCTGAAAGGTCATCTCTTCAGGGTACCAGAGGTAGCTCTGACTACTGTCACTTCATCGATATCACAAAAACAATTCCGCAAAGTAATCTATCAAACCAAAAAGTTTTCCCTCTTCATGATCCAGTCAAAAGATGAATACAAATTCACTGCAACCACTGCAACCTCAACCCAAGACCCTTCTATCCAACAAAATCAAATAGACAATATTGTAGAGGAGCACAGATATATTTATGCTTTACCTATGGGGGTACCTCTACACTACAACGTCCCGCATTCCATTGACTTGGTGACCGATGCTCCCTTACTTAATGGTCCAATATAAAGATGCTCCTTTCTAGAGAATGAGATTCTTCCATATGTTCAACATAACTCTATTGGTCACAACCCTTTTCAGAGGTGCTTGGGGTTCCAACCATTAGCCCCCATTAATATATCTCTTCTTGTTGCATCTTCACCAACAAATTCCTCCCACACTCAGACCAAGGCAAATCATGCAGCCATATATTTTGAATGGATCCAACACCTCCATCAACAAGTTCATGGCATCCTTCCACAATCAAAGTACAAGTAGGACAACTACTTCAGCAAGGAAAGTGACTCACCAAGATTCAGATTCATAAAAGTTTCCCCATATCTCAAGGGAACTTAACAAAATGGGGACCATTACTTCCTAAGAGGGGAGGAATGATCCAGCTGAATCTCGGTGGCCATCCACCTTTTCCACTGAATCAAAGTTTTTGAGCCCATGGTTTTAATAAACCATGATATTCTCCCTTTTGATGGGGATTGTAATGTAATTCCATCTCCATTTGTTAATTACAGACATCATGTAATTATTTCCTAATGGTCTTATGTACATGCATACAACTTAACGTTAATGCACTGGATCCCATTAGAAACACGCATTTAAGCACACTTTGGCTACAGTAGTGTTGGGATGGGTGACCGCCTGGGAAGTCCTAGTGTTTTGCATGCCTATGGAATTTTGTAAACTTGGAACAATTTATCCCACATTCATCATGGGAATTATTATACTCTCACACTCTCACATATAATTGAGGTGAAGGAAGTACTTTAAGCATGCAATGGAGTGTGATTTAATGCTTATTTGTGAATGAGTGTAGTTGACATCCCTTTCTCTTCAGAGATAAGCCACCACCATTCTAGCCATTTTTTGTACTATAATGTTTTTCTATTATATTCATTAACAGAAGTTGGGTTGGGTTGGGTCTCACTGCATTTATGTGTTCTCTACTATATTTTCATTTATATCTCATTTCATTCTCAACATAATCCATATCAATGGGAAAATTAAATCCCCCGCTACTGAATTTTTAAGCAGCTATAAAAAGAAGGCAAGTTCCTCGGATCTAATGTTTATTATGATAATTAAAAATGGGAAGAAATTCAATCACTTTTTGATTACATTCTCTACTATGTATCTATGGCATCAGAATTATTTTTGTTTAAACATTAATTGATTCTTAAATTTGGCCTCTATTGGTTTCACTGAAAATGCTTGATTTTAATTGGATTATTTTATTTTGCACATGCAATAGACATGTGTCCTAACACTTTCTTTTGATTCACTCACGAACCTTTCCTTTTTCAGCCTCGTGGAATGATACATAACCTTGTTCATAAGTTTCCTGCATTATTCTAGCCACAAGCCTTTCTGGATAATCCTCGCGTGCATTTCTCATTGGGATACAATTTAACATTATTGTGTGTTTACCCGCAACCCGCAAGCCTTGCGGGTAATCCTCACAGGATTTTCATGTCAGGGTACAATTTAGCATCAATGAGTATTTTCCCATGACCCGCAAGATTAGTGGGGTCACCTTTTTATAAAACAATGTGTCCCTTTATTTATCTCAAAACTAAGCACCCCACAAGTATTGTGGGAAAACTTTCACAGGTTTTTTCCATTGGGGCGATATTTCCAACTTATTGTATTTTCCTCGTAGCCTGCAAATTGCAAGCCTTATGGAAACTCCTTCACGGCATTTTCCTATCATCATGGTAAACTATCATTATGAAAATCTACCTGCAAACTTGTTGGATCTCTTCTTCGCTGGATAAATCATTCAAAATATTAGCTTATCTCCCCCGTGAGCTTATTTCTCCCACAAGATTATCCTCTGAAAAATATTCTATGTGACACAATGTATCTGTATTTTTACCACTTGTAATAAGCTTGAATTTATTTCATTAATGTTTTGATGGCATAACACAAATATTGGACGCTATTGATTACCATAGAGAGTTATTGCTCAAAGCATGTGGTTTAATGCATACCAACGCAAGTATATGTTTTTTTATTATGAATTTTAAGTCATTATCACAAAAGAGAATTTCATTGCTTTAGAACGCAATTGTCTGTGTTTTCTTAATCTGGTGTAAAATAAAAATACTTACGCTACTATGAAGTATACAGGTTCACTAGGTCTGAGATATTGAGAGCTCAAGGATGTCGAGGAAGATATATTCCTTCTAGTGCCCCAGCCTAGGCAGAAAGACTAGAAACCATTCTCATGACAAACACCAGCCATTTCAATGGAATTCAAGGATGTCTCACATGGGGAGAAATGTATAGACAGTTCAACAATGAAGAATTCCCAACAGAGGATGAAAACCTAAGTGTGTACAAAAATATCAAAAGAAGTGGACTTCATGCTATAGCTTCCTGACCGACCATTATTCCCTACAATGATGCATTTCGGTGGGCATATGCACACCTAGATGCCAAGACATAAATGATTGTTAATGAAGTAGGGAACCCAATAGCTTCATTGACAACAAACAATATTCACTAGATGTATCAGTTTCCAAAGTTGGATATCTCCCTCAAATAGACATTTATGGATGCATTCATTAAGGAGAATCCCAATCCAATTGACATCATTTAGGAATGGTGGGAAGAAGATAGGTTGTATTTAACCAAGATCAATAAGGTATACAATATACAATATTTCAAAGTTCCATATCAAATCCTTCTGGCCATGATATGCAAGCTCTATGGGGAGGAGACGAGTGTCCACTTCAAGCTTGAGTGGGTGCCTATTTCACATAGTGTAGCAGAAGTAGGTCATATTTTCAACCGGGCACAAATATTGTCAAACAACATCTTACAGAACGTCCAAGAAACCTGCACCAATAAGAAACCAGGTTTTTATATGTCATCCTTCTTGATTGATTCAATTTTTTCTTATGTCCCATTCCTAGAAATGAATTAGAACTGGAACCCTAGTTCACCTCCCATCCACGTAAATTTCTTATAACTATGGGATAGCAATTTTAGGAGATATTTCTATGAAATCTATGATTATATTTTAGCCCCATTGTTTCATATTATTTTTGTCCAACC
Source organism: Picea engelmannii (assembly GCA_009831015.1). Lineage (NCBI taxonomy): Eukaryota > Viridiplantae > Streptophyta > Pinopsida > Pinales > Pinaceae > Picea > Picea engelmannii. The sequence goes on along the minus strand of ML799952.1, from coordinate 203,021 downwards.
ACTCCATAGGATATCTTCAGGAACCCTTAAAACCTTGAGATAAATTGGATACTGGTATATGGAGAGACAATTCACATATATCATATTTTTTCGTTGCTCTGCTCCACCCCACTTGCTCCCTAGATATGTTTCAGATAGACTCTTAGGCAAGGACATAGTATACTAGATAGTGGAGGGAGGTATTACTATATCTTTATCTATAGGTAATAAAAGAGTTTGTCCTAGATTCCCTATCATATTAGGAGGGTTTTCCCTGCTCAATGTTCTGCATGCAAAAAAGGAAGCAACTGCTTTGAAGGAACTAGTTTTGTGTATAGGAGTAGAAAATAGCCAAAACCGTAGAGGGGTGATATTTAACCACTTCAAGACCTTGGGAATGATACTTCCTTTCCAACATGAACACAATGAAGAATAATTCCTCTTCCAATGGGTTATATTTTTTGAAGGAGTATTATCCCACCTCCAAGACACGTAACAAATAGAAATATTCTTGGTTGAACAAGAGAAAAAGAAAGTCTTGTTCCAAGAACAAAGAAAAAAACTGATGTCCAGTGCACAAGAACAAGTAGGAGCCAAGAAAAAGGCCCAACAACAAAAGGAGGAAGAAAGGACTAAAAATTCAATATAGTTGGAAGAGAAGCTGAGAAGACAAGATAAACAAAGAGAAGAAGATAAGAAAAATAGGAGGAGGCAAGACTCAAAGCAGAAGCAGAAAAAAAGAAAGCA
>ML799952.1:182395-202195 GCA_009831015.1 Picea engelmannii | reverse complement strand
ATCGCTTATGGGATTATGAAAATAAAAAAATCATTAGGAGTAGAGATGTCATATTCAATGAGAAGGTCATGTACAAAGATCAGTTGTAGGGAAAGAAACAGGAAGAAGAAAAACAAGAATACACAGTGCTTGATGAGATCACTAAAAAATAAATTCCAAAGGAACCTGAAAATAAAAATGTACAACAATAGGAGCAACAGGTACCTCAAACACTTGTAAGTGTTGTTAGAAGATCTACCAGGTTAAATATACCCCCTAAACAATACTCTCCTTCATTATATTATTTATTGTTGACTGATTCTAGTGAACCAGAATGTTATGAAGAGACAATGCAGGTAGACACCAAAAAGAAGTGGGAGAAATGAATGAAAGAGGAAATGGATTCATTGGCAAATAACCAGACTTGGGACTTGGTTCAGTTGCCTGCGGGAAAAAGAGAATTATAGAATAAATGGGTTTACAAGTTGAAGAAGAAGATGGAGGAGAAAAGAAGTACAAGGCTAGACTTATTGTAAAGGGGTTTGCACAAAAGAAAGGTATAGATTTTGATGAAATATTTTTTCTTGTTGTTAAAATGACTTCAATTAGGACTATTTTAAGTCTGGTGGAAATAGACGATTTTCATCTTGAACAGTTAGATGTAAAAACAACTTTTCTCCATGGGGATTTGGAGGAAGAGATTTATATGCAGCAGCCATAGGGGTATGAGGTCAAAGGGAAGGAGAATTTGGTATGCAGGTTGAAGAAGAGCTTGTATGGCCTAAAGCAAGCTCCAAGTCAGTGGTATTTGAAGTTTGACAGGTTTATGACAGAATAGGGTTATAGTAGATGTCATTCTAATCACTGTGTTTATTTTAAAAGGCTAGAAAATGGAAGCTATATTATCATGCTATTGTATGTAGACGACATGCTTGTTGCAGGGTCTAATATGCAGGATATAAATGTGCTCAAGAATAAATTAGCCAATTCATTTGCAATGAAGGATTTTGGTGCTGCAAAGAAAATCCTTAGCATGAGAATAACAAGAGACAGAAAAAATCGCAAATTGACATTGTCTCAGGGTGAGTACACAGAGAAGGTGTTGGACAGGTTTAGAATGCTAAATGCAAAACCAGTTAGTACACCTTTGGCCAACCATTTCAAATTAACTAAGGAAATGTGTCCCAAGACACAGGAGGAGATAGAATACATGTCGAGGGTCCCTTATTTGTCAGCAGTTGGCAACTTGATGTATGCAATGGTTTGCATAAGACCAGATATTGCACATGTAATGGGAGTTGTGAACAAGTATATGAACAATCCAGGTAAAGAACATTGGGAGGCAGTAAAGTGGATTCTCAGGTATTTGAGAGGCACTGCTACTCATGCATTATGTTTTGTAGGTTCAGACACTTTTCTACAGGGATATGTTGATTCATATATGGCAGGTGATAAAGACAATAGGAGGAGCACCACAGGGTATGTTTTTACTATAGGTGGAACAACAGTAAGTTGGATTTCGAAGCTGCAAAAGGTTGTTGCACTTTCAACAACAGAGGAAAAGTATGTTGTTGCTACAGATGCTAGTAAAGAGATGATTTGGTTACAAAGGCTTATGGAGGAATTGGGAAAGAAGCAGGAGAATAACAGGTTGTACTGTGACAGTGAGAGTAAAATTCATCTTGCAAAGAACTCAACTTTCCATTGGAAGACTAAGCATATATAGTTGAGGTACCACTTCAGATGATCCACCTTGGAAGATGGACATTTGAAGTTGGAAAAGATACACACTAGCCAGAATCCTGCAGACATCTTAACAAAGGGAGTAACCAAAGAGAAACTGAGTTCTTGCTCAGTTTCAGTTGGTCTTCAAGAATGAAGATGAAGATGAGAAATTTTCTAGGTCCAAGAAGGTTCAGAGTCCAGCAAATATAACAGCATTGGAGTTGTTGAGATCAATCTCCAAGTGGGAGATTGTTGGTTGTGGAGCCTTATTATCTTTCTGATTCATAGGTCTTGTGTTTTTCAGTCGTGTTTATACCCCATGAAGACTTTATACCCCAGAAGTATGTGCACTCTTCCACGTGGGGGAGTGTAGAGGGGGGGAACCATGTAAATCTGTGTCTATATTGTATTGTGTATCTTCTGTGTTTTGTTTCTGCATTTGTTTTATTTTATTGCTCCACGGTCCTATTTTTCTAACAATTTTATCTAAAATTGTAAATTTTGAAATCAAAGCTTTGGGATTCAGTTCCATCCACTCCTCAATGATTCTTCATGTATAAATAAGCCTCATGAGACTAAAGGAAGGGGAAGAATGATTATCATCTTTATGTTAGTATGTTCTCATATGGAGAGATTTGGATTCGTAAGAAAGGTGTTGTATATTTATGAATTTGATATGAATAAGGAAGTGTTGATGTTATGAGTCATTGAGCGTGATTACTCCTTGGTTCTGTAAGCCTCTCTAAACGCACATGCTAGGTGAGGTAGGGCCCCCTCAACCTGGTATGTGTTGGTCTTATTTATTATTTAATTTTCATAGTAATTAGGATTTAGTTAATTGCATTTCTAGCTTACTTACATTTTAATTTCAATTCATCATTTGTGTGATTGCAATTTGATTTAGTTTTATGAATTCAGGTTCATTAAATACTCATGAATGATTCTTCAAGTGTATGCAATAATGTTCCATATCTCCCATTGTATTTACCACTTCCTTCTTTCACTGCTATGTTTCATGTTTATTAGGTTCTAACACACTTATTTCCATCAGTATGTGCAATTTGATTTCAAAGTATGAGTACATGCTCAAGATCACACCAAATTATGTCTCCACGCACCTTCACATCGGGTTTCATATATCTATTCTAAATAATCTATTTCTACTGATTGCATTTCCCAAATCATCATTGCAACTTACAGCCATGTCATTTTTCCAAACTCACTACACTTTGACCATGATTCCCTCTTCCAATTCGTTGTTATCCCATTGTTATTCTGTCTCATAACCACACCTCCATTTTCTTCATACAAATCAATTAAACCATACATCAACTTACATTCACAAGAACTCAATTCCATCATACCCAACATTACATCCATAAACATAAACCCTCTCTAATCAATTGCGCCCAGATTTGAGTTGTTTCAAGATTGGTTACAGAGGTTGATCATTTCCATTCTAGCTCTCAATAATTCTTTGTGAATTGTTCTCATTAGTCCAATAATATATAAAACACAAAGAGTTAAAACTATTCTTCTTATATTCCTCTACTTTCACTCTAAAATTATGTTCTTGGAATTAATTAGAAGATTTTATCACATCTGCAATCCATCGAACATGGAAAACACAGAGTGCATTTCCTTCCATCTATTCCTCTTTATATAGATCATTGTTACATATTTTCATTCATTCGGTAGATCCATTATTCCGTTAGGTAGATTTCATCATTGTTGGTGTATCCATTTGAAGAATTGTTTTGGAGTTTTAGTTTCATTTGTTTACAAGTCATTTTTAGATTGTCTTCATAATCTTTTAATCTAGTTTGCTTTGATTTAGTTTTCTTGTAGATTAGCTAACCACTACTGGAATCCATTGAAGGACAAGAAACTTAAGTAATCTACCCACAATTAATAACATGAACATCACCCTGAGTGCATGAAAGACTGTGATCTAAGCCTTTATAGCACTAAGTATTCCTACGTCCCAGTGATGAATCCTTAGTGTTAATTTGTTGCAGTGTGGGTTTGAAGATTGTTTTGTCGTCTTTAGATTAGGCTAGACTAGGCTCTAATCTTGTGTTTCCTATGCCTGCACCTCAAAGATTACGAGCCCCGATTGATAATTAAATGTGGGAATTAACAGTGCATATATATTTAGCCCCAACATTTTGGTGTCGTTGTTGGGGAGGTGATAAAGGTATTAGAGCATAGGTAGGTTGTTTTTATTTCTCCAAATCCTTGAGTGTTCCTTTCATGCAAGTGTGTTTCTTTTCATGCAAGTGTGGTGTTCTTTTAAGGACAACCTAAGGGCGGAGAGAAGACGGTAATATGTGAGGGAAAATCCCACGCATCCACTTTAGTGGGGTTACTCCAAAATTAGGTTGTCTTCTTCCTTTTAGTAGTTAAAATTTGTGTTTTATTATCATTAGCCATTTTTTATATATATATGAGAGAGAAGCTAACTTGTGTGAACAAATAACTTGTGACAGCAGGGTCCTAGTAGCACAGTGGCGCTTCGATTATATAATTGGTTTGCTTACATTATTCTTTTAGTTTTCTTCTTTTTATTTCTTTAGGGTTTTTAAAACATTTTTGGGCACTGTAAGAACCCCCCCTCTACACTAATCCATGTGTGAAACAGGACCCATCAACCAGCAACAAGAACTCAAAGATGATCAAGAGTTTAACAAAACTCTCTCAAATACTAGCAGCAGTTGGGATCTTTGCCTCTCAGGAAGAGAAAATCTTGACAATAGTCAATAACCTATCTGCCTCTCTGAAAGTGATAGAAGAAGAAGAGTTCCATGAGCTACATCCACAAGAAGATTTAAAAGCCTTTTGTAATCACTCTTTCCAACCTATAGGAGAGACTAAAGAATCATGGACCACATTCGATGGAGAGGCACCATTAGAACCCGAGATTGAGGAGTTCTTGACATGCATATCGCTAGATCCAGTATGCATCCAGGAGACAAACCATCCGAAAGAAGATGATATATGTGGCATGATAGAGGGAGACATGCAGAGTGGTCTAAATGAGGAAGTGAACCAAGAACATGCAGATTACATTGAACATTGTTTCCAGACAACAACAATATTGAAGCACCACTCTCTTCTTCAACAACTCTTCACATCATCATCAAAGCAACTAGTTCTTCGTATTCTGGTATACATTAAATCTTATCTTTCAAACATGAGTATGAATGTGTTTCTACACCTATTACACAAATGGTTACATTGGAAATATTCTTACACATGAAATATAATTTCTTGTTCTTAGGTAGGATAGAGTAAAAGTTGCATGTTAGTTAACTTAGTTCTAAATAAATGCAACATCTTTCATGTTTCTTTTCAAATAAATGAGATGAGATGAAGATAATATTGGGTGATCTAACATCAAAAACCAAAACAACTTAAGATATTTCTTCTTCTTATTACATACAGATTTTTTACTATTAATAACAACAGTTGCTCATAAGACTAATCTTTGAAATATTATAGGGATTTACAAAATATTTAAGGTCTGCATAATGATACCCATAGGTAACTTGTACATCCTAGTTTACCATCAGAACTTTTTATTCAAGCATTCTTATCAAATAGTAGCATGAGAGTGAATGGAACTTCTACTTGCGAGGGAACACAATCTTATATGGAGAAGATGAACTTGGGGACTAGACACAGCTTTAGGTCATTCTCTCATGGCCTCATCCACCACACATTAAGTAAGTTTGACCATGATATGTCTTTCGACTAATCTCAATACATAAATCTATTTTTCATATGAACAATATTTTATGGGCAATCTATAAAGTATCTTCCAACCCAATACCATCCCATCTTATAAAAAGGTTTTCAAAGATGCTCCCCCATTCACCCATGCGAAAGCAATCTATAAATTTTATCTTAAGGGTAAAGATTGGGACAAGAGCCTTTGATGGAAAATGGGTGTAAGAGGCTAACCCGTCGGGATACTAAACAGGTCTACTGGCAGTGGGTACCAACCTGTGGTATAACTAGGCAAACCCATAAGGGCACTGAACAGGCTCGTGGGCAATGGGGCATTCTGCCTGGGAAGGATATTTCTTAGATGTCAAAATTACCACATTGGAGTACTGAACAGTCTTGCTGGCAATGGGTTCTGATTTTGATGTATTTAATTATGCCTAATCTATATTTGTCTGTATGAACAATATACTTGTGTAAATCGTTAATAAGAAGCATGCATGGTTGAACAAAAGGCTAATGAACCTCGTCTAGTTTCCATTTGAGAATGTTCGTAAGATGGTCTTAACACCCCGTCATTCATACCCAGGATGTCATTTTCCTAGAGGTGGGACCCATAAGTGTAGGAGTCTAATAAACTCAAATGCGAACGTTATCAATATCACTTGAATGCCATAGATTCTTTGAGAAATTAAACAGGGATGACTGGTTTCCTATCGGTTTCTGATTTATTAAAGACCATTATCTCCTCATGTTCTCTTGTTTAAGGATAAGAGGAAAAATCCCCCATCATAATTTACATGGTTTCTTGAGCATGCAACTATTAATGATTGATGAAATCGTATGTAATAAGTAATTTAGAAACTTCCCTTATGCTTGTAATATTTTAAAATAAATTTCATTTCCAAATTTGTAAGCATGAATAAAGTTTAAGTTTTGGTTATTTCTTTAAGCATGACATCAATGTATATTTCTTCTCTCATAATAACAGTATTGGTTTAAGTTCTTTTAGATTTTTCTGTTCCGGTACTGCGGGTACAGAAACCAGTAGGTTCCTGTACCAACAGTACAGAAATTTAAATCTTTTTTTAGGGTAATTTTTGTAGGATATTTTCAGCAGTTCTCAGCTTTGGCATACTTCATTACTCTCCTTAAGTCAACATGCACCAGTTCCACATAGTCCACTTTCAGCTTGGAGAAATTTTATGTGCTAATGAGACTTTGCATGAGGACATGCAAACCAACGAGTTTGGGGGAGAGAGAGACATAAGGAATCTCAGTAGATCAACATTCATCAACTCTCTCTCCTAGATTTCCATCAGTTCTCATCCTTTCTCCACTTCATCTTCAGATCTCAGCAGTATACATCATGATTTTGTAGACATTTTGTCCTGTTCTACATAGTTTACACTTCAACATGCATTAGAATTCAAAGCAAGAGTAACTTGAGGTAAAACTGGTACAAATCTTTTTTAATTTACTAAAAACTTGGAAAACATGATGCATAACCATTATTACCCACTCCACACTACACTATGCATTATCACAATTACTCAGTAAACCCTCCATCTGCACTCCACTTGTCGTAATGAACAATATACTCGGATGATAAGACCAAGTATTGAAAATGAAATATGTGGTATACAAATACAAAGCAACATCTACAGTGTCTTCTCTTCGTACATCATAAAGCATTCATAAGTCATCTCAAAGAGGATAAAGTCATTTTTGCCTATCCAAGAAAATAAACACAAAGTAAATAATGGTCTTAAAATTGATGTCCAAGTTCATACGACCACCATCACCAGCATTTTATAAACCATTCTCCATATGCACACCATTCACCATCACTCTGATACCTCATCCACTACTTGTCCTCCATTTTTATGATAATTTTGTGTCTTTGTTTGAAATCAATCTGTGGCAGTTTCCAAAGTGTCATTCCACAAGAACCAACACTTACACAAAAGAAACAATGTCACATAAATCTATAAGGAGAGTATCATAAGTTCTTCACCTTGTTTGCACGAGGACATGCAAATCCTTGGGTTTGGGGGTGTGTTGAGCTCCGGTTTTGTCATACTTTCCATCATAAAAATACACTTATCATTTCACCTTCTCCCCGCATTTTTTCACTAATATATCCCTTATTACACCATAAACCTCCATTATCTCTTTTTATTCATCCTATGTGGTTAATACATCATTTTCCATATTTTTAGTGATTAAAAGGATGATTATACAATAGTTTTGTCGATGATGGTTTAATCCTATGTTTATATGTCCAAGAAACATATTTTGTATTGTTCAGGTTCCGGTATATGCACTTTCCATGTTTCGATACATGTATTGTTCTTGTTCGGGTACCCGCATTGCAGGTCATCCGGTACTCCAAGTCATCCGGTACCAGAAGGTTCTATAGTCAACCGATACCTGCATAGTCATCCCATACCTGCACAGTCATCCCATACCCATGCTCCATGTCATATGGTACCCACACTCGATGTCATCCGGTACTACCTTTGCATTCATCCGGTACCAGCTCTCTACCTCTTCCAATACCAACTTCATCTGGTACCAGATTGCGCCTATTCTGGTACTATCTCCATCCAGTACTACCATTGCGTTGGTTCGGTACCCATAGTATTGAATGTGCTCATCTGGTACTAAACCCTTGCTTATAATATTCTGGTACTAATTGTTCTAATCCGGTACCAACTGTTCTAATCTAGTACCAACTATGTTAATCCGGTACTAGAAATAATTCAAAATTTTGGAAAGCTTCTAGAGGAAAATCGGGTACATGGGTTTTGTCCAGAGCCATGTTTAAATGCGAACACATGAGGCATAATTTACCCATATCACACGTGTGGACCTCCAGCTCAGGGGGGATGATTCTGCTAAAATTAGTGAAAATCTCAAACTGCCAACTTGTGCCTCGATTTTCGTGCAGATGGCATTAGATCTAGAAATTATACGAAATGGGTTTTGTCTATAATATGGAAAATTGAGTAAAATGCAAACAAATTTTCAAAAATAGAATTGGTTTGGAAGATATGGGTGGGGGCCTAACTCGAATCTGCCCAAATTGCAATAAAACCCAGATTTTTGAGGATTTTATCTAAAATTGTAAAATTTGAAATCAGAGCTTTGGGATTCGGTCCCATCCACTCCTCAATTATTATTCATGTATAAATAAGCCTTATGATATTGATGGAAGGGGAAGAATGATTATCATCATTATGTTAGTATGTTCTCATATGGAGAGATTTGGATCCATAAGAAAGGTGTTGTAAATTTCTGAATTTGAATTGAATAAAGAAGTGTTGATGTTATGAGTCATTGAGCATGATTACTCCTTGGTTCTGTAAGCCTCTCTAGCCACACATGATAGGTGAGGTAGGGCCCCCTCAACCTGCTATGTGTTGGTCTGGTTTATTATTTAATTTTCATAGTAATTAGGATTTAGTTAATTGCATTTCTAGCTTACTTACCTTTTAATTTCAATTCATCATTTGTGTGATTGCAATTTGATTTAGTTTTATGAATTTAGGTTCATTAAATACTCATGAATGATTCTTCAAGTGTATGCAATAATGTTCCATCGCTCCCATTGTATTTACCACTTCCTTCTTTCGCTGCTATGTTTCATGTTTATTAGGTTCTAACACAGTTATTTCCAACAGTATGTGCAATTTGATTTCAAAGTATGAGTACATGTTCAAGATCACCCCAAATTATGTCTCCACGCACCTTCACATCGGGTTTCATATCTCTATTCTAAATACTCTGTTTCTACTGATTGCATTTCCCAAATCATCATTGCAACTTACAGCCATGTCATTTTTCCAAACTCACTACACTTTGACCATGATTCCCTCTTCCAATTCCCTACTATCCCATTGCTATTTTCTCTCATAACCACGCCTCCATTTTCTTCATAAAAATCGATTAAACCATACATCAACTTGCATTCACAAGAACCCAATTCCATCATACCCAATATTACATCCATAAACATAAACCCTCTCTAATCAATTGAGCCCATATTTGAGTTGTTTCGAGATTGGTTACAGAGGTAGATCATTTCCATTCTAGCTCTCAATAATTATTTGTGAATTGTTCTCATTAGTCCAATAATATATAAAGCACAAAGAGTTAAAACCATTCTTCTTATATTCCTCTACTTTCACTCTAAAATTTTGTTCTTGGAATTAATTAGAAGATTTTATCACATCTGCAATCCATTGAACACGGAAAACACAGAGTGCATTTCCTTCCATCTATTCCTCTTTATATAGATAATTGTTACATATTTTCATTCATTCGGTAGATCCATTATTCTGTTAGGTAGATTTCATCATTGTTTTTGTATCCATTTGAAGAATTGTCTTGGAGTTTTAGTTTCATTTGTTTACAAGTCATTTTCAAATTGTCTTCATAATCTTTTAATCTAGTTTTCTTTGATTTAGTTTTCTTGTAGCTTAGCTAACCACTACTGAAATCCATTGAAGGACAAGAAACTTAAGTAAGCTACCCATGATTAATCTCATGAACATCACCATGAGTGCATGAAAGACTATGATCTAAGCCTTTATAGCACTAAGTATTCCTATGTCCCAGTGATGAATCCTTAGTGTTAATTTGTTGCAGTGTGGGTTTGAAGATTGTTTTGCTAACTTTAGATTAGGCTAGACTAGGCTTTGATCCTGCATTTCATGTGCCTACACCTCGAAGCTTACAAGCCCTGGTTGATAATTAAATGTGGCAATTAATAGTGCATATATATTTAGCCCTAACATTTTGGCATAATTTCCGGGGAGGTGCTAAAGGGATTAGAGCATAGGTAGGTTGCTTTTATTTCTCCAAAGCCTTGAGTGTCCCTTTCATGCAAGTGTGTTTCTTTTCATGAAAGTATGGTGTGCTTTTAAGGACAACCTAAGGGCAGAGAGAAGACAATAAGACGTGAGGGAAGAGCCCACACATCCACTTTAGTGGGGTTACTCCAAAGTTAGGTTGTCCCCTTCCTTTTAGTAGTTAAAATTTGTGTTTTATTAGCATTAGCCATATGAGAAGAGAAGATAACTTGTGTGAATAGATAACTTGGTGACAGCAGAGTCCTAGTAGCACGGTGGCACTTCGAGTATATAATTGGTTTTCTTACATTATTCTTTTAGTTTTCTTCTTTTTATTTCTTTAGGGTTTTTAAAAAGTTTTTGGGCACTGTAAGAATCCCCCTCTACACTAATCCATGTGTGAAACATGACCCATCAACCAAGAACAAGAACTCAAAGATGATCAAGAGTTTAACATAACTCTCTCAAATCCTAAGACCAGTTGGGATCTCTGCCTCTCAGGAAGAGAAAATCTTGACAATAGTCAAGAACCTATCTGCCTCTCTAAAAGTGATAGAAGAAGAAGAGTTCCATGAGCTACATCGAAAAGAAGTTTTAAAAGCCTTTTGTAATCACTCTTTCCAACCTATAGGAGAGACTAAAGAATCATGGACCACATTCGATGGAGAGGCACCATTAGAACCCGAGATCGAGGAGTTTTTGACATGCATATCGCCAGATCCAGTATGCATCCAGGAGACAAACCATCCAAAAGAAGATGATCTGCGTGGCATGATAGAGGGAGACATGTAGAGTGTTCTAAATGAGGAAGTGAACCAAGAACATGAAGATTACATTGAAAATTGGTTCCAGACAACAACAAGATTGAAGCACCACTCTCTTCTTCAACAACTCTTCACATCACCATCAAAGTAGCTAGTTCTTCGTATTCTGGTATACATTAAAGCTTATCTTTCAAACCTGAGTATGAATGTGTTTCTACACCTTTTACGCACATGGTTACATTGGAAATATTCTTACACGTGAAATATAATTTCTTGTTCTTAGGTAGGATAGAGTAAAAGTTGCATGTTAGTTAACATAGTTCTAAATAAATGCAACATCTTTCGTGTTTCTTTTCAAATAAATGAAACGAGATGAAGATAATATTGGTGATATAACATCAAAAACCAAAACAACTTAAGATATTTCTTCTTATTATTATATACAGATTTCTGACTATTAATAACAACAGTTGCTCATAAGCCTAATCTTTAAAATATTATGGGAATTTACAAAATATTTAAGGTTTGCATAATGATACCCATAGGTAACTTGTACATCCTAGTTTCCTATCACAACTTGTTATTCAAGCATTCTTATCAAATAGTAGTATGAGAATGAATGAAACTTCTACTAGTGAGGAAACACAATCTTATATGGAGAAGATGAACTTGGGGACTAGAGACAACTTTAGGTCATTCTCTCATGGCCTCATCCACCACACATTAAGTAAGTTTGACCATGATATGTCTTTTGACTAATATCGATACATAATTCTATTTTTCATACGAACAATATTTTATGGGCAATCTATAAAATATCTTCCAACCCAATACCATCCCATCCTATAAAAATGTTTTCAAAGATGCTCCCCCATTCACCCATGCAAAAGAAATCTATAAATTGTATCTTAAGGGTAAAGATTGGGACAAGAGCCTTTGATGGAAAATGGATGTAAAAGGCTAATCCGTCGGGATATTGAACAGGTCTGTTGGCAGTGGGTATTGGACTGTGGTATAACTAGGCAAACCCATCAGGGTACTGAACAGGCTCATGGGAAATGGGGCATTCTACCTAGGAAGGATATTTCTTAGATGTCAAAATTACCCCATCAGAGTACTGAACAGGCTTGCTGGCAATGGGTTCTGATTTTGAAGTCTTTCATTATGCCTAATCTATATTTGTTCATATGAACAATATACTTGTGTAAATCATTAAGCAGAAACGTGCATGGTTGAACAAAAGGCTAATGAACCTCATCTAATTTCCATTTGAGAATGTATGTAAGATGGTATTAAGACCCCGTCATTCATACCCAGGATGTCATTGTCCTAGAGGTGGGACCCATACGTGTAGGAGTCTAATAAACTCAAATGCGAACTTTATCAATATCACTTGAATGACATAGATTCTTTGAGAAATTAAACAGGGATGACTGGTTTCCTATCGATTTCTCATTTATTAAAGACCACGTATCTCCTCATGTTCTCTTGTTTAGGGATAAAAGGGAAAATCCCCCATCATAATTTACATGGTTTCGTGAGCATGCAACTATTAATGATTGATGAAATCGTATGTAATAAGTAATTTAGAAATTTCCCTTATGCTTGTAATATTTTAAAATAAAATTCATTTCCAAATTTGTAAGCATGAATAAAGTTTAAGTTTTGGTAATTTCTTTAAGCATGACATCAATGTATATTTCTTCTCTCATAATAAAAGTATTGGTTTAAGTTCTTTTAGATTTTTCTGTTCTGGTACTGCGGGTACAGAAACCAGTAGGTTCTTGTACCAACAGTACAGAAATTTAAATATTTTTCGAGGGTAATTTTTGTAGGATATTTTCAGTAGCTCTCAGCTCTGGCATACTTCATTTCTCTCCTTCAGTCAACATGCACCAGTTCCACATAGTCCACTTTCAGCTTGGAGAAAATTTATGTGCTAATGAGACTTTGCATGAGGACATGCAAACCAATGGGTTTGGGGGAGAGAGAGACATAAGGAATCTCAGTAGATCAACATTCATCAACTCTCTCTCCTAGATATCCATCAGTTCTTAGCCTTTCTCCACTTCATCTTCAGATATCAACAATATACATCATGATTTTGCAGAGATTTTGTCATGTTCTGCATAGTTTGCACTTCAGCATGCATTATAATTCAAAGAAAGAGTAACTTGAGGTAAAACTGCTACAAATCTTTTTTAATTTACTAAAAACTTGGAAAACAGGATGCATAACCACTATTACCCACTCCACACTCCACTATGCATTATCACAACTACTCAATAAACCCTCCATCTTCACTCCACTTGTCGTAATGAACAAAATACTCTGATGATAAGACCAAGTAATGAAAATGAAATATGTGGTATACAAATAAAAAACAACATCTATAGTGTCGTCTCTTCGTACATCATAAATCATTCTTAAGTCATCTCAAAGGGGATGAATTCATTGTTGCCCATCCAAGCAAAGAACCACAAAGTAAATATTGGTCTTCAAATTGATGTCCAAGTTCATATGGCCACCATCACCAACATTTTTTAAACCATTCTCCATATGCACACCATTCACCATCACTCTAATACCTCATCCACTACTTTTCCTCCATTTTTATGATAATTTTGTGTCTCTATTTGAAATCAATCTGTGGAAGTTTCCAAAGTGTCATTCCACAAGAACCAACACTTACACAAAAGAAACAATGTCACATAAATCTATAAGCAGAGTATCATATGTTCTTCACCTTGTTTGCTTGAGGACATGCAAATCCTTGGGTTTGGGGGTGTGTTGAGCTCCAGTTTTTTCATACTTTCCGGCATACAAATACACTTATCATTACACCTTCTCCCCGCATTTTTTCACTAATATATCCCTAATTACACCATAAACCTCCATTATCTCTTGTTATTCATCCTATGTGGTTAATACATAATTTTCCATATTTTTAGTGATTAAAAGGATGATTATAAAATAGTTTTTTCGATGATGGTTTAATCCTATGTTTATATGTCCAAGAATCATCGTTTGTATTGTTAAGGTTCTGGTATATTCACTATCCATGTTCCGATACATGTATTGTTCTTGTTCCGGTACCCGCATTGTTGGTCATCCAGTAGTCCAAGTCATCCGGTACCAGAAGGTTATATAGTCATCTGATACCTGCACAGTCATCCGATACCCATGTTCCATGTCATCTAGTACCCACACTCCATGTCATCCGGTACCAGCTCTCTACCTCTTCTGATACCAGCTTCATCAGGTACCAGATTGCACCTATTTTGGTACTATCTCTATTCAGTACTACCATTGCATTGGTTTGGTACCCATAGTTGTGACTATGTTCATCCGGTACTAAACCCCTACCTACAATATTCTGGTACTAACTGTTCTAATCTGGGGCCAATTGTTCTAATCGGGTACCAATTGTGCTAATCCGGTACTAGAAATAATTTGAAATTTTGGAAAGATTCTAGAGGAAAATCGGGTACATGGGTTTTGTCTAGAGCCATGTTTACATGCGGAAAAGTGAGGCAGAATTCACCCAGATCACACATGTGGACCTCCAACTCAGGGGGAATGATTCTACTAAAATTAGTGAAAATCTCAAACTGCCAACTTCCGCCTCGATTTTCATGCAGATGGCATCAGATCTAGAAATTATACGAAATGGGTTTTGTCTAGAATATTGAAGATTGAGTAATACATGATATTTTTTTCAAAATTAGAATTGGTTTGGAAGATATGAGTGGGGCCCTAACTCGAATCTGCACAAATTGCAATAAAACCCAGATTTTTGAGGATTTTATCTAAAATTGTAAATTTTGAAATCAGAGCTTTGGGATTCGGTCCCATCCACTCCTCAATGATTCTTCATGTAAAAATAAGCTTCATGAGACTGAGGGAAGGGGAAGAATGACTATCATCATTATGTTAGTATGTTCTCATATGGAGATATTTGGATCCATAAGAAAGGTGTTGTAAATTTCTGAATTTGAATTGAATAAGGAAGTGCTGATATTATGAGTCATTGAGTGTGATTACTCCTTGGTTATGTAAGCCTCTCTAGCCACACATAATAGGTGAGGTAGGCCCCCCTCAACCTGGTATGTGTTGGTCTTTTTTATTATTTAATTTGCATAGTAATTAGGATTTAGTTAATTGCATTTCTAGCTTACTTGCATTTTAATTTCAATTCATCCTTTGTGTGATTGCAATTTGATTTAGTTTTATGAATTCAGATTCATTAAATACTCATGATTGATTCTTCAAGTGTATGCAATAATGTTCCATCTCTCCCATTGTATTTACCGCTTCCTTCTTTCGCTACTCTATTTCATGTTTATTAGGTTCTAACACAGTTATTTCCAACAATATGTGCAATTTGATTTCAAAGTATGAGTACATGTTCAAGATCACCCCAAATTACGTATCCATGCACCTTCACATCGGGTTTCATATCTCTGTTCTAAATACTTTGTTTCTATTGATTGCATTTCCCAAATCATCATTGCAACTTACAACCATTTCATTTTTCCAAACTCACTACACTTTGACCATGATTCCCTCTTCCAATTTGTTGCTATCCCATTGCTATTCTCTCTCATAACCACGCCTCCATTTTCTTCATACAAATCGATTAAACCATACATCAAATTACATTCACAATAACTCAATTCCATCATACCGAACATTACATCCATAAACATAAACCCTCTCTAATCAATTGCGCCCAGATTTGAGTTGTTTCGAGATTGGTTACAGAGGTAGATCATTTCCATTCTAGCTCTCAATAATTCTTTGTGAATTGTTCTCATTAGTCCAATAATATATAAAACACAAAGAGTTAAAACCATTCTTCTTATATTCCTCTACTTTCACTCTAAAATTCTGTTCTTGGAATTAATTAGAATATTTTATCACATCTGCAATCCATCGAACACGGAAAACACAGAGTGTATTTCCTTCCATATATTCCTCTTTATATAGATCAGTGTTACATATTTTCATTCATTCGGTAGATCCATTATTCCATTAGGTAGATTTAATCATTGTTGTTGTATCCATTTGAATAATTGTCTTGGATTTTTAGTTTCATTTGTTTACAGGTCATTTTCAGATTGTCTTCATAATCTTTTAATCTAGTTTGGTTTGATTTAGTTTCCTTGTAGATTAGCTAACCACTACCAGAATCCATTAAAGGAAAAGAAACTTAAGTAAGCTACCCACGATTAATCACCGAACATCTCCCTAAGTGCATGAAAGACTGTGATCTAAGCCTTTATAGCACTAAGTATTCCTACGTCCCAGTGATGAATCCTTAGTGTTAATTTGTTGCAGTGTGGGTTTGAAGATTGTTTTGTCGGCTTTAGATTAGGCTAGACTATTCTCTAATCCTTCATTTCCTGCGCCTGCACCTCGAAGATTACGAGCCTCGGTTGATAATTAAATGTGGGAATTAATAGTGCATATATATTTAGCCCCAACAAAGCTCAAAAGGTTAGATTTAAAAATCTAGAAGAATGAAAAGGAAAAGACTCAAGTCCCAAAAAAACAAAGGGAATTTAATTTCTTGGTTATCACATTAACCATGGTACCCTAATCGGTACAATATCACCAGGTTTTCCCACTCATTAAAAATCATAGACTTTGATGATGTTGTGGTGCTATTAGGAGAATATTATTTCAACAAGTCTAAATAGGGAATCACCAAGATAGCAACGAAGAGGAAAAGAAAAGAGGAAATTCCTACTTAGGAGACACTTGTATGATCTATTTTATATAACTTGACCAAAACTAACCCCTAAAAAGAATCATAGGAGACAACATCTGCATTAAGTGCATTCACAAAACATAATACTATTATTGTGAATGGGATAAATGATTTGCTAGAATCCTATAAAGTAAAAGTGGAAACCCTTAAGTAGAAGATGCAACAATAGAAGGTTCATTTGGAAAATGAATTTAAGAACTTGGCATATCAAAAGGATCAACTTCATAAAGCTAAGATAGATAATCTCAAACAGGTGCATGTAAAAGAAATGGAGAAGTGGACACTAGAAAATCAAGAAAAAATCAGTCTTTCGAAGCAGCAAAAATGTAGACTCTCAAAACTAGGAGACAAAGTAATAAGAATTGAAATAGGTCTCAAAGAGAGAAACATAGAAACTCATACATTGGCATCCATAAAACCAGAGGCCACTCTTTCCAATGAAAACTTGAGAGAGGCAAAAAATAATTTCTTTGATGAATTGAATGAGGTCTAGGAGTGCCATGAAGATATCAACAAATTATCTAACCAACTAGGTGACAAAAATATTCAATATGATATTTCCCAACATGCATTTGATAAGGTTATGTAATGACAAGGTTTTCACACTGAGACCCCTACAAATCTATTCATATTTTAAAAAAGAGAATAGGGGAAAACTTATATATTTCTAGATAGATGGAAGTTATCCTTTGAAGACATTCAAGAAACCATAGAAAGTGCCACTAAGTCCTACTACATACTTTTGAATTCTACTAATCAGTTATTAGATCATTTTTGGATGCCTACCATGGATGAGTTACATCAGGAAGTACCTAGCAAGTTGATAATTGCAGAGGTGGAGAAAAATAAAGATGATAGAAAGTAGGCTATCGATCAACTCAAAGAAGTCGACAAATAATTTTTAAATGAATATATGATACAACTAGTCAAGTTGGCCACTACAATAGATGCATACACTAGACAAGCTCACAAAGATCTGAAGAGGGACATTGCTGAAAAAATATATGATGGGGAAATACAAATAGAGAAGATGAAGTTTAACAGGAATGAAGAAATAACCTAGGCATATGAATCTTGGAGAAACTACAAGGATAAAATAGCTTTCGAGAAACCCTCATGATTTTGTGTTTCTAAATATTGTACAGTGAAATATAAATTGTACTCGAATTATAGATAGGGAAAAAAGTAGTTGAAACAAAGAGATGTAACTGACATCTTGACAGTTATAGAATTTGAAGAGACTCTCTTATTCTATAAAATAGATTTCCATGTAAGAGATGGGGAATTTTTCCCATTGTAAGACCAATGATACTATTATCTCATTGAATAAAGAGCAGAGGATAGTTTAGTGACCATGAATGTGTTCATTTGTGTATGGGACTATTCTACATGTGCAATTGATTTATAAGTTTCTTGAATAATATTTCATATGAACTATTTATATGTTTTTTATTTGAGCAACTTATTCGTTTATGGTTACTTATAGATGCAGTGATGGTGTTGCAGGTGTAATCTATAAATATTTATGATTTATATTGGTTACATTATTTCTTTAACATGCTACTATTTTTCATGAACTATTTTTGCAATTAGTAATACTATCTATTATTGTGTTTATTGATTTAAAATTCTCTTGATCATGATAGGTTAGGAATATATTAGAATATATAGTTTTTATTTTATTTTAATTAGTTAGATTTAGAATTATATAGGATTTTGTGGAGGACAATTCATTTTCCTCTTCTATAATCTATTTTCTCAATGGAAACCAGACCCACATATTGGTCAAAATTTTCCATACCAAACGAGAGTGAGTCTAATTGGGACTCACCATCGAACATTTTCCTTTACCTGGTTGACAGAACATTTGGAACCGTCAACATGTGTCTCTCTATATGTGTCTGTATCATATTCTTATGAGGGTTGTAACTTTGAAGATCAACACAAAAATCAGATTCCAAGTGAAAGATTTCTCTAAGGATTGATTGGTGGGCACTAGGTCAACTGAAATATCTGTAGATCACTGTGGAGGTAAAACCACATACACTTGATTTGGAAAAATTCAATGGATGCAGATCCATATGTGATTTTAGGGAAAATCCCCTATAGTAGTGGGTTGTACTGCAACGTAGAAATGACCATATAAAAATAAATTGACAACAAGAACATGCAGCAAAGATATTCTAATTTTAAAAGAAATAACTAACTATTGGAAGGAAGAGAAATGTCGACTCACTTGGAGTCATATGGTTGATGTTGTTTCTGATTACCGCAGTTTCTTATCTCCTTTCCAACAACTTCTCTGCAACATGCTATAACCTTGAATATGCAAAACTATACAGACAGGTAGTTATACTGATAACTACCTATTAGTCTAATGAAATATATCAGTAAAATATCAACAACTAGTATTGTATGAAATATATATGAAAAGATTGTGATCAAAACATTACATGCACAACATATTTCAAAGGAAGGATTTTCTATTATTATTCAAAACTTAAGGTGATTATGACTTTATACCTGACCTTCGCGATGGTGCCCTATAGAGAGATATATTGGGTTCCTCCAGCCTTGATCATGCTATACAATATGGTATTGATTTCAGATCAACCATGAGCCCAGAGAGGATATAAGGAAAAAATCTCAGCAAGATAAATTGATGATCAAAAAAGAGGCCTGGAAACAAGGGTTTCCAACTCAAACCTATAGCAATAAGGATGTATAGGGGTTTACAGACTTGGCATGATTATCCAAATAGATGTTTTCTTAATGTGTGCAAAGAACCATTACTTTTCATTACCTTTCTCCTTGGAGATGCTCCTTTTATGCGGTCTCTAGTTAGTTAGAGATGGTTGAGTACAAGTAAAAGGAGTTAGGAAACTAACCAAACCTGTAACTCACCATTAATTAGGCATAATGATATATATATATATATATATATATATATATATATATATATATATATATATATATA